>VZTL01046239.1:62122-84563 GCA_013400535.1 Scopus umbretta | reverse complement strand
CCAGCACCAATACCAAACTCTAATGCCCCAGTACAGATCAGAGTGCCCCCAGTACAGTCCAGCATCACCCACTACCACCCCCAGTGCCCCTTATAGAGCCCATTACCACCCTGTGCTCCCAGTAACACCAAGTACAGGCTCCCAGTACCAAACTCTAATGCCCCAGTACTTCTCCTGATGCTCCCAGTACTGCCCAATACTAACCTCCAGAGTCCCCAGTACTACCCTCAATATAGCGCAGGACCTCCCAGCACTGACCCCAGTGCCTCCCAGGACTGCCCAGAGGAGCCCAGTACCACACCCATTGCCCACTGTACCGACCAAAATGTTNTGTCCCCAGCCCCCCCCATTGCCATCGTGGCCACCCCAGCAAGACTTACTGTCCGCAGGGACACCCCAGTAACCCTCCCGTGTCCCCACTCCCCCGTCCCCAGTGTCCCCAGGCCCTGCCAGGTCTGCCCCAGGTGTCCCCAGTAAGCCCAGNAAATCCTAGTGTTCCAGTACTTCCCCCAGTGACCCAGTACTGACTCTGAGTGCTCCCAGTGCCTCCAGTAACACCCAGTACTGGCTGCTAGCCCAGCCCAGCATATGCTCCCAGCCTACCCCTAACACCCAGCCAGTACTTCCCAGTACTGCCACTCTAGTGCCCACCCCCCTGCACCCAGTGCCCCCAGATTCCCCGTNCCGCCGTGTCCCAGCCCCCCCGCTGTCCCCAGGGCCCCCCCCGCACCGCGGGCTCCTGCAGAGCCACGTTCAGCCGCCAGGGGGCGAAAGGACCCAGCACAGCTCCCAGTCCAGCCCGGCGCTCCCAGTACAGCCCTGCACCGCCCCCAGCGTGCCCAGTACTGCCCCCACTATAGCCCAGGACCTCCCAGCACCGACCCCAGTGCCTCCCAGGACTGCCCAGAAGGGCCCAGTACCACCTCCACTACCCCCTGTAGAGCCGATTACGACTCCCCCACCCCGTGCTGCCAGCACCAGCACCAATACCAAACTCACCAAACTCTAATGCCCCAGTACAGATCAGAGTGCCCCCAGTACAGTCCAGCATCACCCACTACCACCCCCAGTGCCCCTTATAGAGCCCATTACCACCCTGTGCTCCCAGTAACACCAAGTACAGGCTCCCAGTACCAAACTCTAATGCCCCAGTACAGATCAGAGTGCCCCCAGTACAGTCCAGCATCACCCACTACCACCCCCAGTGCCCCTTATAGAGCCCATTACCACCCTGTGCTCCCAGTAACACCAAGTACAGGCTCCCAGTACCAAACTCTAATGCCCCAGTACTTCTCCTGATGCTCCCAGTACTGCCCAATACTAACCTCCAGAGTCCCCAGTACTACCCTCAATATAGCGCAGGACCTCCCAGCACTGACCCCAGTGCCTCCCAGGACTGCCCAGAGGAGCCCAGTACCACACCCATTGCCCACTGTACCGACCAAAATGTTCCCAGTACAGGCCAGTACAGCCCAGTATTGCCCAGTACCACCACCAGCACCCCCTATAGAGTCCCTCCCCGGCCCATGTTCCCAGTACCACCAAGTACTGGCTCCCCGTACCAAATCCTAGTGTTCCAGTACTTCCCCCAGTGACCCAGTACTGACTCTGAGTGCTCCCAGTGCCTCCAGTAACACCCAGTACTGGCTGCTAGCCCAGCCCAGCATATGCTCCCAGCCTACCCCTAACACCCAGCCAGTACTTCCCAGTACTGCCACTCTAGTGCCCACCCCCCTGCACNGTCCTCCCCCTCTAGTGCCCCCCCCCCTGCACCCAGTGCCCCCAGATTCCCCGTGCTCCCCCAGTGCCCCCCCACTGCCCACCTGGCCACAGCCCAGCCCTCTACACCCCCAGCAGCTCAGGGGCAGAGTTAAGGGGATTACGTGATGGGGCCAGGTGGTAGCACAGCCCCCAGCTGCCCACTCCCCGTCCCCGACAGAGCACACGCAGGCGCCTGCGTCCGTCCCAAAGCCAGTGTTTATTTGGGGGTGCCCCCAGCTGCGGCAGGGGGCACTTGCTTGGACCCAGCCGCTCCTTGCGCTCCCCATGTACAACTATTTACAATCCCCCACACCTGCCAGGATGACCCAAGGGGGCAGCTGATGGGCTGGGTGCCCCAAATGCCCACATGGTTGCTGGTGCCAGCAAGTGCCGGCAGCTGCCCAAAGTTTTACCCTGGCACAACCCTTTCTCCTTCCCTTTCCCACCCAAAGATCCTGGCCAAGCCCCCACCGTGGCCCAGACACCTGGGTCCTGTCTCAAGGATCCTGTCTCCCTCCTTCCATGTACCCTGGTCCCACAGTCCCCTTCTCCTAGGCTTGCCTGGTGGTCTGCAACTTCCCTGTGGAAAACACTTGCTCCTCAATAACTGGGTGGGGAAACTGAGGCATTAAGCTACAAGGGCTGTGCCAGATTGCATGGGGCAGACCTTGATTGGTGCCACTTCTCCCCTGCCTCATCCCCCGTGGCTGGAGTTTGTCCCACTCCCCAGGACGTCATCCCTATCCCACACCAGGACCCGGCACCTCTGGCTCCTGGTGTGGTGCCATGCCACAGCTGGGGGCAGGCAGCGGCCACGGTGCCCAGCAGTCCCTGCACACCAGGATCCTAGGGTCCCAGGGTGGAGGGGCAGCAATGCTGGCTGTGGCCACCCTGGGGGTCCCTGCTCCTCCCTGGGGCTGGGAAGTGAGGGTTGCATCGCCCCAGTATGTTCAACCTACAAATAAATACTGTATCCCATGGGAGGTGGGGCGCATGTGTCTGCATGCATGTGTGCATGGATGTGTGTGTGTATATATATATATATATTTATTTATAGATATTTTTAATATTAAAAGGGGGGAAAAATAGACCACTGTGCTAGCAAAGTCCCTGATGATGGTTTCATGTATGCCCATAGGTCTCTGGCTGGTGATTCCGGCGGTTTCGAGGCTTCTTCTGGTCCTGCTGCTCCTTGGCTTTGAGGCCAGCCAGTGGCTGGGGGGGGCTGGTGGCCATGTGCCGCCAGTAGCCCTGGCAATACTGGTCCAGGAGTCCCATTTCGGGCTGGGTGAGGAGCTGCAGCAGGTCCTGGTAGCGGGGAGTGGGGGCACCCGGCAGGCCGGGGGGGGTCTCCGCGTGGATCAGCACGGCATGGACGGCGCGGCTGCTGAGGACGCGGAGGTGCACCTTGGTCACTGTGTGCTTGAAGTTGTTCTCGGTGGCGGTGCAGGAGTAGAGGCCGCTGTCGGTGAGCTGGAGGGCGCGCAGCAGCAAGCCCTGCTCCGTCCGCAGCACCCGGCCCTCCACCCGCAGCTGGAGGGGGAGAGGTGGCACGGCTCAGCCAGCTGGCACCCGGCCTCTCTGGCAACCCCTGGCACCCTGGCACAGCACCCTGCCCTACCTCTTTCCGCCGGTCACTGTTGTCCTTCTGCAGAAGCCACTTGACGCTGGCCTGGGGTGAGCGGGGCTGGCACTCCAGGAAGGCAGTGCTGCCCTCCACCCCGTACTGTACAGCCTCCACTGTGTTCTTGTTAGCTGCAGGGGTGGGCCACAGGCAGCCAGGTCACACACGTGTCTCTGTGGCCCCTGCCCCGCTGCCCTCCTGCCCAACCCACCTGCTCTCCAAGGGAATGCTTCTGTCCACCTCCAGCCATGGGTCTACCTGCTCCCCAGCCACCCAGCAAGTGTGCTCCTCCTCTAGTGTAGCCATGATTCCACAATTTTGTCCGTCCGTCCGTCCGTCCATCCATCCATCCATCCATCCACCCACCCATGTTCATCTTCCTCTGAAGTATCCATCCATTCTTCCATCCATTCATTCATCTACACACCTATCAATTTGTGGTCATCCTTCCCCCATTGTATCCATCCATCCATTCATCCATCCATCCCTCTATCCACCCCTCCAAATCTGCTCATTCTCCTCCCTAACATATCCATCTATCCATGCATGTTCCATCCCTGATGTATCCAACCATCCATTCACCCCCCCACCCACCCATGTTCATTCTCCTCTCCAATGCACCCATTCATCCATCAGTCCGTCCGTCCATCCATCCATCCATCCATCCACTCACTGACCCATCCTCATCCCCAATGTATCCATCCATCCACGTTCATCCTCCTGTCCAATGTATACATTCTTTCATCAATTCTTCCACCCATCCATCCATGCATCCATCCATCCATCTATCCACTGACCCAGCCATCCATGCTCATCTTCCCCACAGTGTATCCATCCATGCATCCATCCATCCATCCATGCTCACCCTCTTCCCATATACCCACCCACACAACCATCAACCCACCAAGGTACCCATCCACCCATGGACCCCCAGCTGTTGCCTACACCCTCCTGCCCCCTGCCCTCAGCACGCACCCCAGCTGCCCCCCATGCTGCAGGGCTGTGCCCTAGACCTTACTCACCATTGGAGTTGTAGCCTCGGCACTGGCGGATGGGGTTGCCATGCCGGACATCCTGCCGCCGGCTCCGCCTGTGGGGAGGCGGGAGGTGAGCGAGGGGAGCCTGGGCTGGGGAGTTCCTCCCTGCTGCTCTCCCCCGGACGCTCATACCTCTTGGAGGAGGTGGAGTAGCGGGTGCAAGCGCTGCCATCCCAGGCACAGTAGGGGTCCCGGGCCAGGCAGCAGTCGGCACAGGCTTCCCCATACACGTCACAGCGGTGCAGGGCCAGGTGGGTCACGCCTACGGCCGAGGACACGTACAGCTGTTGCTGTTGCGGGGGACAAAGAGCACAGGGTGAGATGTCATCTTGTTCCCACCCTGCAAGGACCCCCCCAGACTGAGCTGCAGCCTCCCAGTACTGGGACTGACAGAGACACCAGGGCCATCCAGGGTCACCGGAGCCAGCCTGCCCTGGGGCCACCTGCATGCCTCCTGCTCCGGTGCTGTAGTGATGCTCAGCAGTGTTGTGGCTGGCCCCATGGTGGGATCTGCCCAGCCCCCTGCCATGCGCCGTGACTCACCCTTTTGGAGGAGATGGTCATTGTCTTGATGGGTGCCGGCACCTAGACAGGAGTGAAGCAGATGGAGGGGTGAGCGCTTGGCCTGACACTGAAGCCCTGGGGTGGGCACCCCAGAAACCCCCCAGGCAGCAGGGGTGGGTAGGGGCAGCTGTGAGGGGGCAGCAGGTAGGACCACTGCTTGGGTCCCTCCAGAGCTGGTCAAGGGGCTGGTTGGTGTCCCAAGGGCTGTTATCCTAAGGTGCTGGCTGATGTCCCAGGTGGCTGGTTGGCTGGGTCGAGGACACTCAGCGGAGCTGGAAGGACAGGACAACCCTTACCTTGAACACCTCGATCTCCTCCAGCATGAGCTCCTCCGTCTCCATGTCATCCCGGGGGAGCACAATGACCTTCTGCACAGTGCCCCGATCTGCAACACAGCATGGTGCCCAGGCACTCAGTACCACCCTCCTCGGAAGGGGTCCCTACTCTGGCTGGGGGGAGGAAGGATGCCTGCAAGCCCATCCCCATGTCTCTCCTGCTGCAGCAGTCTGGGGTGCAGTATACTGGGCTCAGGTCAGTGCCCGTGGCTAGGGACTGCCAGCACCTAGGGTGGGGTGGGAACAGCAGCCGGGGACAGGCACCAGGGTAGGGAAGGACCAGGATGGATCACAGGGGCTCTAGGATGTGCATTAGAGCAGGGGAAGCACGAGGCTGGACAACAGTGCCCCCAGGATGGGCACTGGGGCTGGGGAAGGACAGGGCAGGATGCTGGTGCCTCTAGGATGGGCAGTTGTGCTGGGGAAGCTCAAAGCTGGATGATCGTGGGCTTAGGATGGGTAATGGGAAGCACAAGGCTGGATCGCAGAGCTCGTAGCATGGGCACCAGGGTCAGGAAAAGATGAGGCTGGATGGTGGGGCCCCTGAGGTGGGCACTGGTGCAGGCAGATGACCAAGCTGGATGGTAGCATCCCTAGGATGGGAGGTGTCATGCTGGATCACTGGCTCCAGGGATGGGAATTGGGCTAAGGGAAGGACCAGGCTGGATAGTGCGGTCTGTGGGATGGGCACCCGGGGCAGGGGAAGGACCACGCTGGAGCCTTGAGGAGGGGCAGGGATCTCAGGTGGTTGTCTCAGCCCCTCGCCCTGCTCCAGTGTGGTGGAGAGCACCGTGCTCTGGCCAGCCCTGGTGGTGCCCGTGCCCTCCGGGGCCGCGCCGGAGCATGCTGCGTTCCCCGCGGTGTGCGGCATGGGTACCTGTGCCCAGGAAAAGCACCTCATAGCGCCCATCTGCTGCGTCCACCTGGTCGACGGCCACGGTGGTGAAGCGGTAGTTGACGTTGGTGCGGACCACCAGAGGCTGGCGGTGGGTGGGGTAGATGGCATGGTACATCAGTGGATGCGCGCGCATGAAGTTGATCACTTCATCGGGGTAGTCCTTGGTCGACTTCATGGATGGCGTGAAGGTCCCCCCAGGGCACTGTGGTACAAACGTCACCAGTGCTCAGTGACCTGGTATCAGGGCATGGGTCCGAGGATGCCAGCTGCCCAGCAGGCACTGGCTCACCTCCCCATGCATGCCCAGAGTGTACTTACAGTGCCCGGCCGGGGGTAGGGCATTTTGCCCGTGTAGGGCATCCACTGGTAATTGGGTCCTTCCTTGTGCGCGAAGGGCCCATTGAAGACCATGCGGATGTCAGCCATGGAGTAGACACAGACAGCAGAGCCTTTGAAGACCGACCTGGGAGAAAGGACCTGCTGCCACCCTCCGGATTGGTGCTGCCTGCCACCTCGGCATCACCAGGACCCCCAGCCATCTGGGGACACCCTCTCTGCTGCTCCATATCAGGAGGGTCAGCACTCACCCCGAGGCAGAGAACACAGCGTAGATAACGGGGTTCTTGGTGTCCTGAGTCTGCTGGATGAAGACGTCCTCTTGGGGCAGAAAGATGGGGGTGTCACCATGGGGGAGGCAGGACCCCCCCTCATGCCCAGGGATGCTGGGGCAGGGTGGAGAGCAGCTTTGCATGGGAGAGAGGTAAGAGGTGGGGGGCAGCAAAGGGGTTTCCAGCCCTCCCCAGGGTGCACCCCAAGCCCGCAGGGGTGCAGAAGGCCCCTGCCTCCCCCCTCGCCCACTCACGGAGCTCGTCGAAGTGTGTTTCGATTCCATCGGGTCCCGGCACAGAGCAGACGAGCCGGGCCTTGAGGAAGGTGCTCCATTTGTTCACGAGGCAGCAGTGGCCCCCATCGTCATTCTGCAACAGAGGGAATCCTGTGCTCAGCCCTGCCTGCTCCCTGCCTGTTCCCTGCCTGCTCCCTACCTGCCTGCCACTCCACCTACCAGGCAGATGCGCCCAATGCGGGAATAGACCCCAGGGCTCAGCGGGGCATCGGCCGACTTCTCTCGGAAGAAGAAGTAGAGCTTGTCATCGTTCCTCTCGCTGCTGTCAGGGATGAGCTGGGCACGGACAAAGGCTGGGTCTGGAATGGCATGGCACACCACAGCACCATCAGTCCAGCGGCACCCCCTGCCCCATGCCACAGCGGGATGCTGAGCCCCCCCTCTCCTCTAGCATCGCCCCACTCCTGGAAAAGCACTGCCACAGTCGCAGGGTGAGAGCTGGATCTAGACCAGAGCTGCAGAGGTGGGCTGAGGAACTGGGTCTCTCTGGTGGTCATTGGTACTCCAGGAGGGGCTCAGAGCATCCCTGAGGTCCACAGGGTGGAGGGCTCCAGCAGCCTTATGAGCAGGGTGGTGGGAACTCGTCTTGCCCCCTGGGGAGGAACCACACAGCCTGGAAGCTTCTCAGGAAGCTTCTCCCTGCCATCCATCAGCCAGTGTGGCTGTGCTGACAGCTACCCCTCTTCAGGTTACCGCCCCACCAGCTCCCTGGCCTGGCAGGATCAGCCCATCTGCTCTGCTCTGTTTACTCAGCTGCTGCCCTGCAGGCAGGGGTGCTCCAAGGGGGGCAGGATGAGTGCTTGGGGTCAATGATCGCAGGCAACATGGTTGACATCTCAGCCTTGCGGAAACCCACACGTGGACCCGAGCAGAGCCAGCCCCATCTCTCACCAGCTGGCTGCTCCCACCACCCAGTGAAGCCCCGTCACGTCTGTCACCGTGCCTCACACAGCTAACCCTCTGCCCATCTGCCCTAGATTTCCTTCCATCCATCCATCCCACACCATCACCCATCCACCTGCGCATTCTGGCTACTGTCTCTGCCCTGGGAGTAGGAAGCAGTATGACATGACAGGTCTCATCTCTAGGGATGGAGCTGTGGGGTCCCCAGGGAACCTGGGCCAATGACACCCCGAACTCACCATTGAGCCAGCGCGAATTGTACTGGTCTGTCCTCATAGCAGTCTGCTTGCCCATGGTGCGGAAGATGGCTGCATCTGTGCCCATGAAGTCGATGTAGACACCAGCGTAGAGCTCTTCATCTGCAGAGGGCATAGATCAGCCCACCTAGGCTCCCACCTAGTCCCATCCACCCACCTTCTCCCATTGCCCTAGGCTCCATCCAACCCCAGCCCTGGCCAGTGGCCACCAGGCAACCAAGAGCAGTGGTCTGTGGCCACCCCAGAGAGCTCAGGACGTTGGCACCAGTCTGTAACCAGGATCCTCACTTCCGCTGGGCCAGGTGCCCAAGGACTGGGCATCCCGGGTGCCTGGCCATCCTCAGCTGGAGTGGGCAGGGGTGGCAGAGGCAGGAGCTTGACTCCTTGGGGATATTTGGGCAATGCAGGAAGACACTGGGAACAGTTGTCCCACCTTGCCTGCATGTTCCCTCTGCCCAATGCAGGCAGCAGTGGCCCTGGGGAGCTACAGGACTCACTTATTAACGCAGAGACGGTGTCTACTTTGGGGTCGTAGGAACACTTCCCCTTGCCTGACTCCAGCTTGTCCGGCTCTAGGTAGAAGACATAATCCTGCAGAAGGAAGCAAATGGAGGAGCTAGTTACACTTTCAGCCCTCCATTCCTGTGGCACCTTCCGAAGCTCTCTGGGGGAGAGGCAGTCTCCTTTGGGAGGGAGCCCGGCAGCGAGGACAGATGCAGATGGACCACACTGGGGGTCTGCAGGTCTTCTGAGAAGCTGAAGTCCCTGCGAGCTACTCCTCCAATGTTGCTGGGTACTTCTCTGTGCCTTCCACTGCTTGGAGACTTGGTCGAGCCACCAGGCTGAAACGCGGCATCCATCCCCCACGCCCGCTTCTGGGCAAACATTTTCCTCCAGCCACCTCTTTGCTCCAGCCGGCCATGCTGCACATCACGCTTGGCTGGCTCCAGGTCACACAGCTCCGGTGGCTTCAGCAGCCAGGGTTTGGCCAGCAGCACAGCTCAGCACAGCTCGGCTACCAGACCTACCATGCTGCTCCCGCCAGGATCCATATTCCAGCAGGCACTGCTAGGGTGGCATGGCGGTGAGATGCTGCGCCAGCTCTGGGGGATTCACTCCATGCCGTTTGGAGCCGTCTCCCCACCATTGCCTCTGCCTTCCCCACGGTGATCCCTGGCACTGTCACGCATCCCCGGCCAGGGGTGAGACCCACACTGCCTCCAGAGATGCATGCAAAATCCTCTGCCAGTGCTGGCCGGGGACAGACAGGGCCAGGCTGGCCCAGCCAGCTCACCCTTCACCCCCAGCACATAGACCCCCAGAGCCGGGACGAAGCAGCAGCACGGCAGCACCTGCAGGGAGCCCGGGCACAGGGGAGACTTTGGGCAACCAAATCGGGCTGGTGGAGCTGCCCACTGGCTTTGTGCCCTGGCTTTGATGTTGGGGTGATGGTGGTGGCCACCTTCCATTGAGAGGTGAGCAGGGTCCTGGCAGAGCCCCTGGCTCCAGGAAGCGCAGGAGGGGTGGGAAACCGGGATGCTCACCATGTACACCTCCCAATGGAGGGTTTGCTGGCACCAGCTCTTCCTGGGGCACCCAGCCCCAGAGATGGGCACAGCCATGCTTCCACTGTCACCACTGCCACACTGTGCTGCCTGCACAACCGTCACCATCACAAATGCCTCTGCCCAGCGCTAGCCCCACTCCCGAGCTGGGCAAACCTTTTGCAGGGACAACCTGGCTTGCCAGGGCAGCCCTGGCCCCAGCTGCACCACCTCACCCTCCCGGCCAGGCAACCCACAAGCCATCATGGTGCCAGCACTGCCGCTTGGCTAATCTGCCTTGAAACACATTGGAGCTGCTGGAAAGTGAGTGCCAGCAGCCTCCAGTGAGACCCTACTGGGGGCATGGGGAGCTGCGCTGGGGAGCTTCTCCCTGTGGATGCTGGGACCAGATCCAGCAGGGAGAGAGGAACCAGGTGGGCCTGAGAGGGCTGAAATGGCAATGGTGCTTCCCCAGCTGGCACTGGGGAAGGTGGCAGCAGGAGCTGCCCGCAGCTGGAGAGATGCTCACGGCCAAGCATTACCCTCTGCCCACCTACCACCCGCCCTCAGAGTGGAGGGGCCAGGGGGGCAGAGGGACAGGCAGGGGAGAGCTCCAGGCTGTCCCTGCCCCACACACTCCCTGGCCCATGCACCAACCCACATTAGTCCGGAGGGGAGAGGCTCAGGGGTGACACTGTCAGGGCAGGCGGGACACTGGGTGTCCCCAGAAGCTGGGGACGCTGTTGCCTCCCTGAGCCCGCTTGCCCACTGGGATGACACAAGCTCCTCCTGGGACAGGGCGAAGCAGCTGCTCGGCGACGTTTGCATAGATCCTACCAAAACAGCTCCTGCACATTTCCTTGGCATCCTCTCCTGAACTATCCAGAGCCCCACGGCTCTGCTAACATGTGGCCCCACTTCCAAGGGACACAGCAAGCCTGGAGCCAGGCAAAGCTGGCGGCGGAGAAGGGGGAGCCACCTTCCCTGACAGTGTCCCCCGCAGAGGACCTGTGCACAGCCTGAGAAGAAGGAGTTAGTGAGAGAAGGAGAGCGGAGACACCAGACCGGTGGCCAGAGGATGTTGTGCTGAGAGGGAGACAGTGGGGATGCCCGTGGCATGGGATGCCCAGCCTAGGGGTCAGAAGCATGCCGGTGGGAAGAAGAAGCCCACGGCTCCGGTGTGGCCTGAGGGAGAGGTGGGCACGGCTGCGGCGGGCTCCCAGGCCGGTTCCCACCTTGCTTTGTGCTGGTCTCGGGCTGAGGGGGCTGTCGGTGGATCTGCTTTTCCGGCCTCCCGGCTGGCTCAGCGGAAACCCCTGGGGAAAAGGAGCAGGGCGAAAAGTTAGCGCCAGAGGCGAGGGGAAGGACCCCCTGAGGTGGGGGTGGGCGGGGGGACCCCAAGAGCAGGGGTGCCGGCACGGGGAGCCGGATGCTCCAGATTGGGCTGGCCTCCAGCAGGACCTTCTCCACGATGGATCCTGCTCTCTCCTACAGAACTGGGGTGCCCCGGAGCAGGGCAGAAGAGAGCAGAGAGATGGCTACCTGCAGCCAGCCAGACTGGGCTCATGCCTGGGGATGCAACACTGGCATCTGCCACCCAGCTGGTGGCGCCTGGTGCAGAGGAGCAATGCTCCAGTGCCAAGCCACGGCACCGGGGGAAGCTACCAGCACTGCGGGGGGTCACTGGGACACCCTGTCCTGCCACACTGCCGCTGGCTCCACTGGAGGGGACACACGGCACTGTCCTCAATTGCACTGGCACCCCTGGTCCTCCTCAAATGCTGCCACTGCCCAGTCTGGTCCCAATCCAGTCCCAAACTAGTCCCCGTCTGATGTGGCCTGAGCAGCATCCACCTCTCTCAGTGCCCGTGCCAGGCTTGGGAAGCACTGGGGCAGATGCCCGTCCTCCATGTCCAACGCCATGCTCCTCCCTCAGCTGGGGCTGTCGGCGCCCAGCTCGCTCAACAGTGGGAGAGGACACAGCCTGGGACCTGCCACCCCAGCACGGAGGAGACGGACACCTTGCAGGACTCAGGGGGGCCCCCCAGGACGCCTGTGCTGCTACTTGCAGAGACCAGCTCCCTCCCAGCACCATCCCAAAAGCGCTCCTCTGTCTGATGCACATCCAGCCTGGTGCCACGTGGCTTCGACGCCACCCTCTCGCTGCACGCCGCAGTCCTCAGGGCCAGGTGACATCCATCCAGGGACACCCCCGGCACAGCTGCACATGCTGGCATGGCGCCTGCCATGGTTCTCCCTGTGCAACACCAGTGCTAGTGCAGTGCCAGGCATCCTCCGCATCTACGGCAAGAGGGTTGGTGGACTGGTGGCAGGTGGGAAGCCAGAGGAGGACATGTCCCTTGCCCCAACAGAGATCCAGCGGTGGCTGTGGTCAGTGGGGCGGGATGGCACATTGCATGGAAGCCAGTGGCGGGGTCCAGTCAGGGTGGCCCGGTTCCGATGTCAAGAGAAGTCCTCGGTCTGCGAAGATGGCTCAGCTCCGCTTCGAGTGCGGCATCATTAGCCATGGTCACCCCCCCAGCCTACTGCTGTCCCCCAACCGTCTGCCCCCCCAAACCTCCCGGCGCCAGCTGTGCTGCGCCGCCCTCCCGCACCCTGCTGCAGTCCCACAGTGGCTGCACTGGCATCGCTGGGCCAGGCACCAGCTCATAACATCCCGCATCCCTCCCACCCCTCACCTGGGCTTTGCGCCCACGGTTGATGAAGGCGCAGATGGGGTTGTAGGCGCCAGTGCCGCACACGTAGAGGTGGGTCCGGTTCCAAGGCTGGATCAGGCGGATGAAGTTGCCACACTCTCCCTGGGAAGTAGAGGAGGGGATGCCAACTCCAGCAAGGGGACAGAGGCACACCCCTTCCCTGCCTGCCACCACCCATGCTGGGGCGGGCACCACGGGGTCCAGCCCGTGGCTTGGGGTAGAGGCTGGGGAAGGGAGGAAGCAGGCCAAGGAGCCAGGAACGTGGGAAGGTGGCATGGGGCATGGGCTGGCATGGGACACGGCATGGGCCTATGGTTTGCAGTGGGGCCACAGGTTGGCATGGAGACATGGGTTGGCATGGGTCATGGACTGGTATAGGGCATGGGATGGCATGGGTCTTGGATTGGTATGGGGCAATAGGCTGGCATGGGTCATGGGTTGGCATGGAGACAGGACTTGGTATCAGGCAGCAATTGGCATGGGACGGCACAAGTCAGGGGTTGGGATGGGCCACGAGCTGGCACACAGGAGGGTCCAGCCCTCACTGGTGGAGGATGCAACGTGGGGAGTTCATCCTCTTGCTCATTCATGAAACTCTGCAGGACCTGCACGGCTGGGACAGAGTGGGTGGCAGGACACCGCAACACCTTGGGAGTGCCACTCCATCCTGGCATGGCTGCAGGTGATGCCAAGCTACAGGGGACACGGGAGATGACTCTTCCAGGGTAGGACACAATGACATGAATACCCCTCCAGTGCAGGCCACCAGCCCCACCATCGCTACCAGAAGGGCATTCGTGGTGGCCACTCACGTTGCTGTTCTTGCCCGACAGGATGCACTCCTCGATCCTCTGCTGGGATGCGGGCCAGTGGATCTGTGGAGACACCAGCCCAGGGGAGACTAGGGATCCCACCTGGCCCCACCTCTTCCGCACCACCACGAGCAAAGCCCATGAAACTCCTGCCCCAGCATCCAAAATGCCCCCTTGGGTGCCCCTCTTCCACCCGTGCCCTGCAATGGCAGCTTACGATGAGGGGCTCGCGGTTGATGTCGTGGAGGTCCAGCGAGAGGATGTAGTCCTTGCTGCCCACGTACATGCGGTCGTGGTCCTCGTCTTTCAGCAGGATGCGGTAGTCACTGGAGTTGAGGAGGAAGTTGAAGAAGTGTGCCGTGCCTGTCGCCTTCAGTTCTGCGGGGGGAAAGGGGCACGCATCAGCACCCTGGGGACCCCTGCCTTCCCCCAGTGCTACTCCTGACCCCAAGTCCAACCCTGATCCTGGCTGGCGGACATCCTGCGAGAGGAAGTGGGCACCTTCCAGCCCATGGTGCCCACCTTCAAGCCCATGACACCCACCTTTCAGTCCCCAAATCCCCCTCCATGAGCACCACAATGCTGCCACCTCTATGCAGGACAAGGGAAAATGATGGAGATGCTCATGGCCGGCTGGGACAACCAAGGGTGGCCAGGGGAGGGGGCAGCAGGACCTGGGCTCAGGAGACCCAGCACCCCACAGCAGGGAGTGGAGCTCCCCACTGAGATGGAGCAGGAACAGGGACTCCCGGGCACCTCAGCCAAGAGCATGCAGCTCCCAAAATCTCCAGCATCATCCCCCTCCTGCCCTGTGTCCCCAGGTTCCAAGCAGGCCGCTGGCTTCTCAGATGCAGGAGCTGGGACCCCAAAGAGCCACCAGCACCTAAGGAGCCAGCTCCAGGGGAGGGGATGTGCCTCTCCCCCGCCCCGTGCACCCCATCCCCCCCTTGGGAAGTTATTTTTAGCCCAAGTGTGGGAGCAACGAGTGAAAGAGGATAATGAGGGTCATGAATATTCAAAAGTGCAATGAGGCAGCCAGATGGAAGGCAGAAGTGCTGCAGATGATGTGGGCTGGTGCCAAGGACCATGCAGCAGGGGCCAGGGCATGAGCAAGACACCTCCATGGGACACCATCTGCCCTGGATGCCACCCCCTTTGGAGGTGCCACCCCTTTGGCCATCAACAGCCATCAGATGCCACCCCTATGGGATGTCATCTTCCCCATATGCCACCCCCTTTGGAGGTTTCACCCCCTTTGGATGCCACCCCCAGCCATCAGATGCCACCTCCATGGGATGACATCTGCCCCAGATGCTGCTCCCTTTGAGGCGCCACCCCCTTTGGATGCCACCAACAGCCATCAGATGCCATCCCCTGCCATTGGATGACACCTCCATGGGATGCCATCTGCCCTCGATGCCAGAAGCATGGGCCACTGGCCCCATGAACATCCCCAGCCTGCAGAGTTTGTTCCCCCACACAGGGGCGTGCCCTGTGCAGGCGCTGGGTGCCGGGGCTAGCTTGGGGCTGGGGACAGCCCGCAGGGACCCCTTCTTCATGGGTGGGAGTGGAGTGGGGTCCTGCGGGTCAGTAGTGGGAAGGAGCATGCTGGCTTCCAGGCAGAGCTGGGCAGGGCTCCAGCAGCCAGCTGCTGTTCCCAGACGGGATGCCAAGCGCCAGCAGATCTCCCTTACTTCCCACCTCCCAACCCCAAGGGGGGCTGACAACACCCCATGGGTGTCCCCAGGGTCCCTTCCCATCCTGAGCACCCTGAGGACACAGGGATCTGCCCTCTTTGGGGAGCAGGAGGGATGAGGGGGAGCTCTACTCTGCACCCTAGCACCCCAGTGGTGCCGGGACCCCTTGCACAGCCCTGGGGACCCCCTGCTTCGCATCCCACAGCCAGCAGCGGTGCTCCCTGGTCCCTGGCCCCACGGGGGGGGCACCTGCAACCCGCTCAGCACCGTTCAGCTGCAGCAGTGAGGCCACGACGTGCCAGGCACCACGGGGCGGAAACCTGCCAGGGCACACTGCGGGGAAACAGCGTCATGGGACATGACATCAACCTCCCCCCCAGCCCAGGGGTCTTCCAGGGCTGGATGGATGGGGCAAGTGAGGTGGGCATGCGGAGGGGCTGGCGGTTTGGGGGTGCCCCTCACCACGGCAGGGTACGGTGGTGCAGCACAAAGGAGGGGGGGGCTGCCCACCCACCTGCCCCACAGCATGCTCCTCCTCCTGCCTCTCCCATCTGGGCTCCAGATGCTCCCTGTTGCCAGTGCTGGCTTGCCCACCACCTGCAGCATCTCCTGCCTGTCCCACGGTGTCCTCTGCCTGTCCTGCAGCACACTGGGTACAGTCCCTACCTGCCCCAAGGCCTGTGGCTGCCCCACTGACCCGTGTGCAGTGTGCGTGTGTGTGCCCCACACCTCGTGTGTATGCGTGCATGTGTACAAAAGTGCACGCGTGAGTGTAGGTGAGTGCATGTGTGCCCCACACAGCGCGCGTGTGCGTGTGTGCGTGTGTGTGCACGGGTATGCCCCATGGTGCATGTGTGCGCGTCTGTGTGCTCCTCCGTGTGCTGTGTGCACAAGCGTGTGCATGGGTGTGCCCCACAGTGTGGGTGTGCTCCTGCGTGTGTGCCGCTGCCCCTTGCAGGGTGCACATGTGCATGCGTGTGTGTGCATGCGTGTGCCCCACACAGTGCCCTGGGGGCACAGGATCAGGTTGTTGGGGCTTTCCCCCAGAGGGATGCTGGTTTCGGTCGGTGCCATGGCTCAGAGTCAGGAAAGGGCAGGGCAGCTCTGGCAGTGGAGTGACACAGGAAGAGCAGGACAGGTCGTCCTCGGTGCTGGGGACCCACTGCCAGCACCGGAACAGCATGCCCAGCCATTCTGCTTGGGGCAGAGACAACCCCAGTGCAGGCAGAGCCAGGGATGGTGGTTAAACCAGGCAGGAGCCCCCACACTGAGACAGCCCTGCATCTGCCACTGCTGCCTGGCCGGGACACTGGGGCTGAGCCAGGCAATGCCAGGACACCGGCAGCAGAGGGTCCCATGCCAGCAAAGGCCCCAAATATCCCACATCCATCAGGACAGATGGCCCCAGGGCTCAGCAGGGGCCAGGGCCAGCAGCACAAAGGGCCCCGGCCCCCCGCTGGGGGCTCCATTCAGCCCCCCACGCCCCAGTGATCAGAGGGGGCACCCCCAAAGCTGGGCGGTGACAGACCTGCTGCCCCGTGACGCCCTCTCCAAAGGGGATGGAAAGGTGGGTGAGCCCCCACCCCAACCTCTGACCTCCCAAACCACCCCCCGGCCCTCCCTGCCTAATCCCCTGCCACCATGCCCCCAAACTTGCTCCCGGCAGCCACTGGAGTCCCTGGGACAGAGCGGGGCTGGAGAATCCAGGTCATTAGTGGATGCGCCCTGATAAGCATATTCCCTCCCGCATCCCTGCCGCCAGCTCCGGCACCAGCAGAGCTTCCCCGGCTGGCCACGAGCCTAATCCCATTTTAATTGCCCAGCACCGGAGCCAGGAGCTGCCCAGCATTGCAGCTGGGGTGGTCTCCCTGGGGACCATCTCCTCGCAGCGTCCTGCGGAGCCACCACTGGTTCCCCCCCCCCCCCCCCCCCACCGTGCACCTNNCCCCCCCCCCCCCCCCGGGACTTGCCTGCCCAGCATTGTTTTGTGGCTTCAGGTGATCAGATTTAATTACCCTGAGCCCTCGAGCGATGCCAGTGGCCAGGAACTTGTCAGACCCTTGGCCAGTAATGGGGGCGATGCTCGGTAATGGGGGCGATGCTCGGCTCTGCCCACTCAGCTCTGCCTGTGGTGGCAGCAAGCAGCACCACCTGATCACATGCTCAGCAGAGCCAAATTCCCCCCATAAAGCAAAATTTGGGCTGAATTTACAGCTCCGGCAGCTGCCCACACCTCCGCCCTTGCTGGCTGCCACCACCGTTCCCGTTGGGCAGGGATGAGCAGTCCCCACCCGTTGCCCATCGGCACAGAGACCGTTGCCAATCTCCAAAGCAAGGGTGAGATTTTGGGGGTCCCTGATAAACCGAGCATCCCAGAGTGCTGCTCACCCCACCCCAGCCCCACAAATCCCCCCAATGCCCCCAAACATCACCAGGGCGCCGGCACAAAGAGTTAATGCCATTAGGACCCAAGCCAGTCACCTCCCCAGGTGCACCACCGCTGCACCCCCGAAAACCAATTACAGGTGCTCTCACCTAATTAGTTTCTAATTATGGGCTTGTAGCGCATTCAACATAATTAGCATGTAAATTACACGGCATGTTTATATTCAATAACCACTCTCCCCCCGGCTGGCAGCAGCAGCGCCTTTCGGAAGCCCTTTCTTTCCACGGGGGCGAATGAATTCATTCCAAATGCCGATAGACAAGCTCAGTGCTGATCCCAAAGGAGCCTGGTCCAGCAGTGATAAATCCCAGCTCCATAACAGGGTATTTTATTCCGCAAATTTATGTGTGCCCCAAATTTGGGGGATGCTTCCCCCTAATTTATTCCCTGCTTGAAATCTGGGATGCAGCTTTCCAGGTACCCTGTGGAGGGGAGGGATGGGGGGGCTGGTTGTGTTCCCTCGCGTGTTTAAAGCATTTGTTGTTATTGGGGCTGATCAAAGAGCTGGGTGGGTCGCTCGATGAAAGCAGAATTGCTTATTTGTTTGAGCGTCACTCCGCTACCCCTTGATGGGTTATTTATGATGTAATTAAGCTAATTACATGTAATAAGAGTTTCCGTGGCCCCCAGCCAAGCTCTTTTCCCATTTAACCAATTCACAGGTGGGAGGAAACCGAAGCCGCCTTGCTGGGGCTTGGGAGATGAAATGGTTCCAGCTCCTGCTCACTGCCTTCCACCCCCAACCATCTCCAGCCCCCCCCCGGGAGCATCGCCCCATGCCAGCACCCGCTCCGCCAGCCCCCACGGCAGGGGACAGGTGCTGCGGCTGCCCGGGTCAAATCCCTCTGGATAAAAGCAGGGCTGGCCGGGTGCTCCTCCCTGCCATTGCCGCCTGGCTGGTTGGGCACAGGCCAAAAAAAAACCCCAAAAACCCCAACAAAAACCAACAAAAAAAAAGAAAACCCACATTTTTTCAGCTGAAACCGCTGATTCATCCCCCGGAGAGCCTGCTCAAAGTGCTCGTGGGGGGGATGTGCCCCAGTGAGCATGGCTGGCAGGGGGGACCCTGTCCCCACCAAGCATCATTCAGCAGCAGTGACCCTAGTCCCCACCGGGGAGCTGGGCCGGAGGATGCTCTGGCAGCAGGAAAACCCCCTCAGGAAGGACCCAGATTCGAAAAAAAAAACACTTTAATGCCCCAAAAGCAAAGGGCTGAGCTGAGGAGTTCTCACCCCACCACCTTTGGGGCTGGTTTTAATTTTTTGACATTATGTACTTCCACAGCCCACAGGAGCTGGGCAAGGCACTGGGCAGGAAGGCAGTTGCTTTTCCAGGCCATTTGCTCTGTGCCAAAAAGGCAGTGGGGAAGGAAGCGGCTGGGGGTGCTCCAGGCAGGGGCTGGCAGCACCGGTGCCGGGGACACACACACACACATGCCAGGACCCCAGGAAGGGCCACGCTGGCTGCACCGCTCCAGAAGGATGGTCGTTAATTTGAGGGATAACAAGCTTATTAGATATTGGCTGGGGGGCGGGCTGAAATGGCATGGGGGGTTTTAAGAAGCTTATGGAGTTTTGCAGCCGGAGCCTGGGGTGCTCAGCCCCAGCAGCAGCTGGTCCCGGCGGGTGGATGGGGGCCTGCCGCAGCCCCCCACCACCCCAGCCAGAGAAATCCTCTTAGGATTTCTCCTAGGCATGGGATAGCAGATCGCTGTGTCCCCCCACCTTTGAGGGGTCCAAGGAGCAGCATGGGGGTCCAGTGCACCCCCTGACCCAGACCAGGGTGGGGACTGCTGGCACAAACCCTCCCAGCACGTCCCCAGGGCTGGCTGTCTCTGAGCCCTTGGCCCAGCCTATGTACCCCCTCCATGTCCCCCCTGTGTTTATCCCAGCCCACTGTCGCCGAGCAGTGCCCGCAGCTGTAGCAGCTTAGGAGGGCGCCTGGGCGGCCCCTGGGGACATGGCCCCTTCTCCGGGCTCCTCCCCAGCCATCTGCTCCCCCCCCCCACCCCAGATCAAGCGTGCCGATGTCCCCCACCACCAGCCGAGATGCCAGCACAGCAGGAGGGGAAACTGAGGCACGAGGCATCCGGGAGCAAGGTCATGCAGGGGTCTAGCAGCAGAGCCAAGAGGAGACTCCACCACTTCATTTATTCTTTTTGAAGTGATTTTTCCTCCCTGTAGGAACTACCCTGCCTCTCACCCGGACCCTTCTGGCCAGGGCTGCTCCCCAGCTTGACCTCTGCCGCAGCTTTTCCGAGAGGTGTTGGCACGGCTGTTCTCATCACTGCCCAAGGGGGCAGAACGGCTCCCCCTTTGAAGTCCCATGGAGAGCCCTGACCTTGAGGGCTTCCCGCAGCAATGCGGGGCGAGAGCCCACCCTTCCTTCCCGCACGCTTTTCCCACGCCAGACGGGGAGCAGCACATGGAGGGATGAATCACCATCATCATCGTCACCTCCGGCATCCTCACGGGAAAAGCACCAACCTCTCCAGTGCCTGAGCCCCCGGCATGGAGGAAGGCCTGGAGGAGAGGGGGCCACAGGATGTGTACAGGAGAGGGGAGAATTGTTAGCAAGGAGATGATTAAAAATATCCACCCTATTTCTGGCCAGCACTGGGCTGGGATCTGGGAAGAGCTGTTGGCAAAAGGGAGCCGTGCCGGAGCCGCTCCCAGTGCTGTTCTTTCCGTGCCGGTCACCTTCCTCCCACCAACACACGGACAGGAAAGCCTTGAAAGGAAGGACAGGACAGGGACCATGGGGGTCATGGGATGGGGGGAAGGACCGGGGGATGACCCTGCCCAGCCCATCACCCTGTACCAGGGCAAAGAAGCTTGGCTCCAGCCCCTTTCCAATTGCTTCATTATTTTATATGTTTTTTTAAAGCACTCCAGAGACGATGGGGCTCTGTGGAGGATGACGCAGGCCCCGGGGAGCTGCGACAAACCTCCGGCGTGCGATAACAAGCAAAGGCAAACAAACCCAGAGACGCTCCCGGGTCTGGCGGGGCTCCAGGCAGCGTGGCCAAGGCAAGGCACTGGGGAGGGACAACACGGGGACATGGTGGCTCCTGCCGGCACAGCTCCTTCCCCGGCACTCCACCCAGCACCAGCACAAGACCACAGTCACCTTGGTCACACTGGGCAGTGCCTGGGCCCAGGGATGCTGCTGGAGGGGATCTGCACCCTAGCCCCAGCAGCCTCCCTCCAGCCATGACCACATCAATGGCCACCGGCTCCCCTGAGGTACCACGGGCACATCCCTGCATCCCAGCTGAACTCATCACATCAGTGTCCCACAGCCCAGCTCCCCTCATGCCCAGCCCCAGCACCTGCAGCCACCCTGGGGGATTTGGGGCTGAGGATTTGGGTACCAGGCCTGGCTCCCAAAGAGAAGGGGCTGGGCTGGCTGGGAAGCGCTGCTGCTGCCCTTCGTCTCACAGCCCCATGGCTTCGAGGAGGCCACATACAGATAATTGACTCGGGAAAGCTGATTACTGGCAGCTTGGCATGTGGCTCCTGGCTGGCCCCCAAGGAAGACCCTGGGCTAATTCTCCTCTGTCGCTGCAAGAGTGCAGGCAGGGAAAGGACGAGTAGCATCCTTTCCCAACCCCAGTGTGCTCAGATCCAGCATGCTGCCAGCATTTCTTCTCTGTGTACAAGTGCAAACTGGCCCTTCTCCCACCACAAACCTCACCTCTGGGCAGCGAGGGCAGGGAGAACCCTGCCAGAACACCCCAGGCAGGAGGGAGAAGGACCAGAGATCCCGATGCGGGCACTTAGATGACCCTCCCAGGTCCCCTGGGCATGGCGAGGGACCTCTGCTCCACCAAACCAGGGCCAAAAAACCCAACCCCAAACCAGCCCCGACCCCACAGCACAGGAGGCCTAACCGTGCTTATCCACAATTAATCCCACTCCTGGGGCACGCTGGTGGCTGCAGGATGGCCACAGGTGTTAACACACACCTCGCCAGGGTGGGAGGCACCAGGTCCAGCCAGGGCTTCACCAGAGCCTCCCCTCACCTCAGCAGCGAGGAAGAGATCTCTGAGCCAGGGAGATGGACACATCCCTGGGCGGGAAAGGGCAGTGGTGAAAGTGCCCCAGCAGCCCCCGAAAACCGCCTTTCGGAGAGGAAAATGGTGCCTGCCATGCAGCAAGGAACTGCTCACTCCTTTCCAGCCTGGACTTGTCCCCAGCCTCTTCATACCAGCCATTTTTCCTGCCGAGATCAGCCTGTAACGCCAGCGGCTCGCCCTGCCTGCACCGTGTTTGTTGTCAGTCCCCCTGGGCTCTCCTGCTGGGCTCTGCCAGACCAGAGCCACCATGCTCTCCATCAGCTCTGCCACTGCACCCTGGGCTTGCCGGTTCGGTATGCAGCCGGAGGGCAAAGGCGTGGTGGGACGACATGGCAGGGGCACAGGCAGCATGGCCCCAGCTCTCCCATGGCGGCTCGCCTCCCCAGGGACCCCAAGGGAAGGCAGACATGAGGCTCCACATGCCTGTCACCCTCCTGACAAGCGTCTCCCCAACCTGGGACACATCCAAATGGGCAGCCAGCCCTGGCAGGGCCCAGGGTGACAGAGGCACCAAATACACTGTGCTGGCAGGGGCAATTTTTGTTCTGCTCCTCAAGATTTGCAAGGCCGAGCCTTGCCTCATCACCTCGCCATCCCACCCCCTCTCAGCATCCCCACAGCAGGAGCTCAGGACCAACCCCTCTGCCAACATGCACCCCAAAGCTGACCCTGGGGTACCCCCCAGAGCAGGCTGGGTGGGTTGGGCAGCCCCGGTACCAAAGGGTTAAGCCCCTTCCCCCCTGCCCAGCAGTCTTCCCTCCTGCCTGGCATCCTCCCCTCCCCTCCCCTCCTGCCTCTTGCCAGCTCCCTGCCAGCTCCCAGGCGTTAATACCAGCTGGGGGGGGGGGGGGGCGGGGCGGAATA
>VZTL01046239.1:26315-47787 GCA_013400535.1 Scopus umbretta | reverse complement strand
TCTTTGTCAGCTAAAAATATGCAACCCACCAGGGAGGGCGGGTGGGGGGAGCTGCTGCCGCCAAAGGTTAGCACCAGTCCTGGGCTGGAAAAGCCACCGGAGGGGGGTGCAGATGCTCCCCACCTCCTTTTGGGGGGACTCCTGCCCCAGGAGGCCTCCCTTTGCCTGGGCTGGGGGGCCAGGGTTTTGACTCCGCCATGCCGAGGACATGTGTAGGGCCAAGAAAGGCAGCGAGGTCTGGAGCAGAGCCTGCTCGGACATGGCATGACACCCAGCGAAGGGGCCGGATCCGCATCTGTCTGTCTTGCCTGTTTTCCAGGGGGTTGGGAGATGCCCAGGGACGCCCAGCAAGCCGGGGGCAGGATGTCCAGGCATCCTGGGGGGAATGACCTGGCGGGGCGGGGATCAAAGTGGCCGAGGCGGGGGGCAGGCAGCCAGGCATGCAGCCCCAGGCTGGAGAGTGGGAGGGAGGTGGGCGGAGGAAGGATGTGATTTACCTAATATCCCACTCCGCCACGGAACGGATGGAGGAGAAAAATAACCCGGGGGCTCATCATCTTGGGCAGACACTGTCAGGGGCCGAGAGGCACCCAGTGGTGACAAAACAAGCAGGGAAATTATATTGGGATGAATCACTGAGCAGGCAGCCATCACCTGAGCCACAAACCTGCCGCAAATCCAGAGAAACATGTTTCCCAGCTGCCAGGGTTGCAACTTTAAGCCTCAGCCAGCTTGGCAGGAAGGGCATGGGCCTCAGAACTGGCTTATTATTTTTTCCCCCACCAAGGATGGGAACGTTGCAGCATAACATCTCGGCGCCGGGGTAATGACCAGCCATGGGCTGCGCAGCCAAGACAGTGACCCAGCAGCAGGATGCAGGAGCAAAGATTCCCGGGCAGGACCAATCCTTGGGAATGCCACAGGGCTGAGAGTGGGTGCTGGGCGGGGGAAGGCAGGCATGAGACAGCCCAGGATGCTGTGGCATCAATGGGATGGGATGCTAAGAGCAGGAGAAACCCATGGCAGAGTCAAACCTGGTTGGAAGGCAGGATGTAAATAGTAGGAACAAATTCCCCACGTAGCTTCAGGGCACCTGTGGGTCAGGGTATTTACTGGCGCCCTGGGATGGAGGTGACGAGGAGCGGGGAGGCGATGGCGCTGCTGCTGACATGCAGCTATTTCACTCCTTCCAGGCTAAAGCAGGGAGACACCAATGCAGAAGGCACCATGCAATGCTGCTTAACCTGGCTCCCACGCCAGGTACCATTGCCCGAGCCCTGAAGCCAGGCTGCCCCTGGCTGGGTACTGGCTGCCCCCAGCCCCACCAGGCAGCCCAGGGCACGGGGAGGGGGGTGTGATTTGTGGAGCGAGAGGTTAGTCAGGAGGAGGTGGCGGCACTGGGCACACATGGCAGGCGCTGATGGAGAGGAAAGGGCTGCTGGAGCAGAATGGGGGTGAGTCCCAGGTGACAAGGCTAGAAAATCCTCAGTCTGCCCTGGAGCTCGGATTTACTCCCACAGTGATGGAGATGGGCCCTAGCAGGCAGGATGGAGGCTTGGGACATGTCTGTCCTTGGGAGAGCATCCTGGTGCTCAGCTGGAGGGAGGCAGAAGGGCATGGCCTGGCCAGAGGGCTGGCTGGACAGACCTCCCCCACTCCCACAGCCCATCTCCCAGGCATCCACCGCTCCTCCCCAGCAGAGACATCTGGGAGGAGAGGCGTTTGGCAGAGGGTAAACTGAGGCATGCTGGAGGCTGCCGCTCCCCATTGCAGGTGGGTTCAGTCAAGATGGGGACTTGGCAGCTCTGGGATTCCTGGCCACAGCTCATCCTGGGAAGCTCACCCAAGGGCTGGTGGGACCATGGGGCTCCTCTGCTGCCTGATGGGCAGGCAGCTCCTGGCAGGGCACTGCCTGCACTTGGCATTTGGAGAGACTGCACCACCTCCGCCGGACAGGGATCTGCCCATGGGAGCAAGGACATCCTGGCTCCTGCCCGCGCAGACTGGGCAGGTGGCATCGGGTGTCTGCAGCTGCGAGCTGCCTTTCATCTCCTTCCAGGCAGGGGCTCACTTTCTGTCACCTGCTGCCCTCCAGGCCGGAGGCCAAGAGAGCCGCGGGTAGGGCTGATGTGTGAGACGTGGCCACTCTGCCCACATGTCCTCTGGTTGGAGAGGGGGTGGCGAGATGCCCGAGACAGGCTATGGGTGCCAACGCGCATCCTGCCCCACACACCCCACTCCCAGCTCCTCGGCTCGGGGTGAGCTTAGCTGGGATTGAGCCTGGCAAAGCCCCAGTCCAGAGATGGCAGTTCCATGCACCTTTCCTGCAAAACTTCCCATTGCCCTTAGCTCCTGCAATTAGCGGGAACAGCGGGAGCTGGGGTGCAGGTGGAGGGGTGCATGTGTGGGCTGGTGGGGAGGGGGTGTTGCTGGGACACGTGTGGTCAGCAGCATGTCTGTGTCCAGGCATGCGTGCCCATCTGTCAGCACAGCTCAGGGGCATATGCATCTGTGTGCATCTATGGGGAGATAGATGTATAGATACAAGTATCTATCTACGTGCATTTCCAAGCCGGCATTGCATGCCTGTGAGACTGCAGCATCCCTTTGCTGCAGCGTTTCTCAGCATGTGCAGCCTAATGAGCCAGCACAGCAGAGTTAATTGAGGGGACAGAGAAGCAGAGCTCGTCATTAAGGAAAGCGCTGCAGCAGGTACCGGTGACAAGATGCTGTCTGTCCCCCTGGGCTGATGGAACCCCCTGTGGAGGACAGTGACAGCTTGAGTCCCTGGGGAAGATGGCTGAAGATGAGCGTCCCATATGCTGCAACCCTCACCCAGGGTCGGCTCCATTAGTAAAAGCAGCCAGGGAGCGGGAATTGCTGCTGCCTGCATGGAGGGATAAATCTGCCAGCCCTGGCAGGATGGGGCTGGCAGGGGAGTGCCAAGCCCTGGACCTGGTGGTTTGCCTTACAGCCCTGCTTGCACCCTCCACCCAGAAGGTGTCCCCTCCTGATGCACACTTGCACAGCATGATGATGCCCTGTCTACCAAAGCTGCCCCTTCAGCTCTCACCATTAGGTTCCAGAGTGAACACACAGCAGAGGGGACAGAACAGCTAGCTCCCAGCAGCATGGAGAGCCTGTGCCAACAGCCCATGAGGACAGGGAGCCTTGCTCAGGGCTGTCAGCTTCTCACTAGAGAGGCTCACAGAGCTGGAAAGGAGCCTTCACCGCCTCCATACCCAGGAGCTCCCACACTCAGCCTCCCTCTTCCACTCCCTTCCTGGCTATGCCTCTCCCTGGGGGGCCACATCCCCACCAGACGTGTCTGCAGGATCCCCTCAGGAAACCAGCCTTTGCTACAGACATCTCCATCTCAAGGGCTGGGAATGCATTGTTCTGCCCCTTCCAGTAAGCATTCACTCTGAAACCTAACGGTGGGGCAAGAGCCTGTCCTGCAGGGAGGAAGGCATCCTGCTGGAGCAGAGTCCACCCCTCTGCCTCCTCCCTCTCATGACTGCAGCTCCCCTCCCAGCCCTGCACCCCCTGCCCTGGCCACCAACACTGCAGACAGAATGAAACCTTCCTGGAGCACGTGTCCACCCAGCTGGATTCACAGGAGATGACAAGCTCATTTGGTAGCTGCTGGGCTGCTGTCAGGGGGACCAGAGTGTTTACGAGTTGATAACCTTATTGCAGACACATCCCTAATTAAGCTTGTTAGTTCTTTATGATAAACAACATTTGGGCTGGGGCCAGGGGGCTCAGCAGGGCCGTGTGCCCTCCAGCAGCCATGCAGCTTGTGGGGTGGTGCAGGCAGAACAGGCAGCCCTGTGTTCGCACCCAGCTCTTCCTCCTCTTCCCAAAAAGGACCTTCAACCCTGTGGCTTCCCTGACCCTCCAAACCCTAATATTAGTCTTGAGTTTCTCCGCCAGACTGGAGCAGGGTGGGCAGGAGTGGGAGTGGATTGCACAAGGCTGCCAAGGCTTTGCTGGTGTTATGAGAGCCCCCTTCTTCTCCCATGGGGGAGGCCCATGAGGTCTGGGGCAGCACAAGAGAGACCTACTGTCTCTTGAGGGCCTGGAGATAAAGGGATGGAGGAGAACAGCAGCTCTGTACTC
Organism: Scopus umbretta; assembly: GCA_013400535.1. Taxonomy (NCBI): domain Eukaryota; kingdom Metazoa; phylum Chordata; class Aves; order Pelecaniformes; family Scopidae; genus Scopus; species Scopus umbretta. The sequence goes on along the minus strand of VZTL01046239.1, from coordinate 43,665 downwards.
TCCACGGGGGGGAAAGAGGGGATGGCAGCTCAAACTGCTGCTGAGCGCGTGACTCTCAGGGATTAACATAGGGCCTGCCACCCATCCCAGGATGGATTCTTTGTCCATCATTTGGCTGGTTGCTGGAGATATCCCTCTGTCCATCCGTGTACCTACCCATCGACTCACCCAGGTATCTATCCTTACCTTCACCCCTCCTTCTCCCCCATCTATCCACCAGCCTTCCAGGCTTGCCTTCGTCCCTTCTGCCCCATCACTCCGGCCCACCATCTGCCCTTGCCTTCGTCCCTCCTTCTGCCCATCTAACCGCTCTCCCTAAGCTCAGGGTGCTTGTGATCTGCCCCCTCCCCGATGCTCATTAAGTACCAGCCCACATCTCCAGGGCCAGACCTGCTAATGGGGTGCAGGGACGGCACCCGCTCGCTCCCCCTCCTTGCAGCCCAAGCCAGCCCTTGTGTCTCTTATCTCTGAGATCCCACCTTGCTGGTGGAGGAGCAAGGCAGGACGCCGCATCCCTGGGGAATGGCAAGCTGAGCGATAACGAAATCGCAGCGGCGAGGAGAAATTACCTTGCCTGAATTTTAAAAACTTCTCGCTGAGGTTGCCGTGGTAACTGAAAGGTGCATCACGTTGCTCTGACAACCCCGAAACAGGCAGGTTTTTGCCTGGCGGGCTCCGAAGCAGCAGGTTTTGGGGAGGGGGAGCCCAGTGCGGTGGGGAGCAGGTGGCCCATGGGATGTTCAGCCCCAAGACGGAGATGTCCTCCTCCCCATAGCTGCCAGCTGCACCACCATGCCACCACCATTTCCAAACTCTCCCAGTCCATCCCTCCTGGGAAGAACCGGAGGAAGAGGACCGAGGGGCTCCAAGCCCAAACATACGGTCCCCTAAGAAGGTGGCAGAGAGGCAGGACAGGCTCCAGGTTGGTCCACCCTGCTGTGGGCATCCTTGGCACCACATGGGAGTTGCTGGGAGCCCCAGCAGGCAGCCTGGGTACCCTCCCTGCACCCTGCTTGGGGGGGTTTGTGCACTCAGCATGGCTTTGGGCTCCAAGCCCCGAGGCGAGCGGCAGCAGCATTGTCCCAGCCCATGTAAATCACTCTGCCACGGAAATAGCCCCAGTGGGGTCAAAAAATAGCAGGTGACTCACGCAGAGCAAAGGGTCCAAAATAGCCCCTCCAGAGCACTCCTAAAATTAGTCTCCCTCCCGGGAGGTCCTGTCCTTGCCAGGGCACAGCCGCAGCGTTGAGCCTGCCTGGCTGCTGCCACTGCAGCAGCTTCTCTCCTGGGGTAGCGGGCACGGGGCCCCCCTTGCTGCTCCCATCCCTCTGGGATCTCCCCAAAACCCACCCCTGAGTAAGGCTGAGCCACACATCTCTGAGTCTCTGGGCAGATCTGAGTGGCTCCTGCAGCCGCAGGCTGCTCTTTGCGGGATGCCCCACGCAATGCTCGCGGCCCCGAGCGAGACCCAGGTACCATAAAACACAGCCTAGGAATGCGCGAGCTAGCGGGGTGCCGAGGGCTTGCCCCCCATCCTGCTTGCGTTGCCTGGATTTCAGCAAGGGGATGGCAAGGCAGCAGATCAGGTATTTTCCAGTGATAGCAAGTCCCCCGGGGATTCGGGTTTCCCGATACCAGCTCGCCTGCCTCACTGTTCCCCCGCAGCAGGGGCAGCACCAGCCTGTCTGCTCCCACCCACTGCCAGGGCTGGCAGGCATGCGGGTCCAGGGGGAGACACGGGGGGACCCCGGGAGCAGCATCCGCTCTGCTGGCGTGGCTGGGAGCACTCCCTGTGCTGGGCCATCCCTCCCGCGCAGGGGAGCAGTACCCGGTTAATTAGAGGAAGGGATGAATAATTCCTTTTCATAATGCAACGTCGCGCGGCAGATGCCGTCTGCCTCGTCTCGGCGCGCCGCGCGCAGGAGCCCGCGTTATTCTGCTCTCAGCAGAGTTATTTATACACTGGGACATTTTTCAAAGCGCCGCTTTGATGGTCTTCCACCAGCTTGGAAAAAAAAGTAGTCCATCCCAAAATAACCCGAGTGAAAGTCACAGCTCTTCATTACGCACATCTTCAACCGGGGGGCTTAGAGAACAAAAACCCATCACATTCCTCCCATCAAATCCGTCCTTTTCAAGTGCATTTCAAATGGGTTCAAACCGCTGCCGTGGCGGCTAGACGAGTGCTAATGATGCTGCGGGCGCATCCCACCCCAATTCAGGCCGGGGAGAAGGATGGAGCTGGGGAGCAGGGGGCTTTTAAGCAGCCTCTAGAGCCCACAGATGTTTTGGGGTGCCCAGGACAGGGTCAGCCCTGTGGGGACGACAGTGAGGTATGCTGGGGGAAATGCAGTCCCTTTCTTGTCTGGCTTTTCCTGCTGCAAGAAGCAGTTTCTTCCCCAAAACCAGGCTTTGTAGGAGGGGGAATGAGCACCAAATAATTTTTTCCAAGGAACTGGAGCACAAAAAACCCAGCCCCCATTTCCCCATCGTACCCGCATGCACGCACCCTTGGGTCTGGATGTTGTTAAAGGGAAAAAAAAAAGGGGGTGGGGGGGAAGAGCTGTTTGTAGGTGGTGACAAATGCCTGTGAAAACGTTTCTGACATGAAGCCGTCTCCCATCCAAGTTCCCTCCCGGCAGAGACAGTGAGTGGCTCCCCCCACTCCCATGCCTGGCAAAGGGCCTGAGCTGCTTGTGTCGTCCCCCCCTGCCTGCTGGAGGCTGTGGGGCTGGGGGCCAGCGGGTGCCCCACGGAGCAGCATGAGGGGCTCAGGGTTCCCCCCATCGCCCGGCTCCAGTGTGCGCCGCGCTGCCTCCACGGCCGGCCCGGCTCTATGAAAGCCTCTCTCCCTTGCTGGGTGAGGGGTCCTGGGTGTTTTGGTGGTGGCTGCTTGGTGACCCCCCCCCTCCGTGGGGTGCCCTGAGCCAGACCAGGCACCACCTGCACCCACCACCACCTGCTGCCAGCACTGCAGGACCCCCAGCACCACATGGCATCCCATGGCAGCTTGCCACCCTGCTGTCAATCATGCCCTGCCTGTCAATCACATACCCTGATTCCCCTCACCACCCCCTACAGGAAGAGGACTAAGGGGCGTGAGGACCCCTCTGAGCACAAGGTGTGCGCTGCGCCCAGGGAAAGAGGGAAACTGAGGCAGCCCAGGACACACGCCGACCTCCCCAGGTGTACAATACCCTGGGGGTCTTGGCTCGCCCTCCGGATCCCCAGGGCCCTGCCTGCATCCAGCCCGGCACCGGCTTTCCCAGCCACCTGCAGCCCCCCCGCCCTCTCCCCGCGGGGGTCGCCTCCACCACCCGTGGCTCTGCGTGGCAGCCACCACCAGCCCAGCGTGCCACAGCGCCGGGGCCACCGGTGCCGCCTGGCAGGTGATGGGCGGCTCGCTGCGGCGGCGGCAGGGAAGGTTCTCCGCCAGGGAAACCATTTCTTTACTCTCCAAATGCTCCTGTTTCGGCATTTCTGCAAGGTTGGAGCACCTCCTGCTGGAAGATGCCCAAGTGCCCAGAACGGGGTACGTTGCCCGTGCCCGGTGCTCAGCACGGCAGGGCCCCAGGGGCCGGCGCGCAGCCTGGACCCAGCCGGCTGCCTGGCAGAGAGAGAACCGCGCTGCGTGCGGCTGCGGGTCCCAGCCCCCGGGATCCCAGCCCCCATCTGCTTTTGGTTTCTTCCAACAGCACCAGAGCCCCCCGCTCCACCCCCCGGGGCTGCAAATTGGGTCCACGTTGCTGCAGATGGCGAGTCAATTAAAACCATCTTTTTTTCCGCCCCAGCAGGGAAACCTGGACCATGCGGTTCCCAAGCCAGAAACAGGCTCTCAGTCAAAACAGCATCCGGGTGGAGGGGCCGAGGGATAAGGGACACAACTCCCCTTCCTCTCCCACATTGGTTCCATGGGGCTGGGTGGGGAGAGCGGCCGGGGTGACGCGGCCACCCGTCCAAGGCCACAGGGGCTCCGTGCCATGGGAGGGAAGGGGTGCTGGCACTGCCCGGCATGGGATGCCATCACCCCCCTGGGGAAGAGGCCACCCCTTGCCTGTGCACCCCCCACCTCTGCTGCCTTTCTCCTGCCCCTGGAGCATCCATCCCCCCAGCAAACAGGCATGCTGCTGGGGGGCCACAGCGCTACCCACTACACGCTGGCAGGATGCTGCCCATCCTCCCAGTCGCAGCCCCACAGCTGAGGCCAGAGCTGTGTGGCTGTGGGGCATTTGCGTGAAATCACTTACGCAGGTAAGGGAAAACTATTCCAGGGCAACTCCAAAGTATTTCAGATGCATTTAGTAGCACAGGAGAGGATGGACCAACACAGCAGGAAGAAGGGGAAGCAGCTCTGTTAACTCCCCTGTGGTGGAGTGGGGACAGGTGATGGAGAGGGGCATAAGCACCCACATGCACACGCAGGTAAGTGTGCACTTAGGTGTGTACGCACACACACAGACACATGCATAGACATGCAGGCAGCTGCACAAGCACATACGCACCCGCGCACATGCATGCGTGTGAGCCCGCGCCTCCCGCCCCAGGCTCTCCCCCACAACCCCGCAGCAGCAAACACCACCTCCCGTTCCAGGCCAGCTTTCAGTGCCTGGGATATAAACCCCAGGGAGCTGCGGGTGGGTGCCTGGCTTTGGCTGGTACTTGGCTCGTGCATAGCCAAGGTGGCCCTGGGCCACGGCTCTCCCCAGCACCCATCCTGCCGGGCACAGCAGGCTTTTTGGCAGGGGGGGATGGCAGGAGGGCCAACCTGGTGTGCATCAAACCCTGGGGCCAAGCTGAGCTCCTGCAAGCACCCCAAGCACGTGTTGCTGCACCGAGCGCTCCAGACTGGTCCCCTGGCACCCCAGGTCTCTGGCAGCCCTGACCAGCACCGCAGGGATGTTTTCCTGCCCACAGGCAGCGTTTCAGCAACAGTGCAAGCTGCCAAGCAAGGCATGCCTGGGGATGGCCACGCAGAGTGCTGAGCTCTGCCATGGCTTGGTAACTCCAGCGATTAAGAAACGCTGGGGAAAGAGGCTGTTCGCGCTAACGACTTGGCCGGTTTCCTCACCTCAATTAGCGTGCAGGAGCTCACAATGATTGGAAGGTCTCCTGGAAAGCCAGGGTGTAGCAGGCTTGGGAGTTTTAATATTAATAATGCTGAAAGCTAGCCAAAAAAATCCCAGACCTTAAAACCAGACTGGCGGTGATCTTTAATTCTGCATATTTTAGGTGCTGAAAAGAGCCACAGCTTCGCTGGTGCCGAGGCCCGAGGTCACCCTGCAGCAGGGCCCTGTGCCTGGGAGGAGCCCTGGGCTGCAGCTCTGCCTTCACCCTGCTGCCTCCCAGGAAAGGGCAGAGGGTCCCTTTGGGTGTCCTCCTTGCCCCCCAGCCTGGGGCCTCCATGTGCTCTGGGGCTTGGAGACCATAGCTCTTCCCCTAGCATCCACAGAGGAGAGACCCTGTTGCTGCTTAGCAATAGGGAAACTGAGACACAGAAAGATTGCAATGCAGCTCTGCCTGTCCAGGAACTGCTCTGCACCTCCTCCTGCCAGTGCCCTGCTCCAGAAACCTCTCTCCGGGGGCCTGCTTCCCTCTGCACGCCTGCTAGGACCCGCATCAGCCTGCATCTGGCATTTCAGTCATGGGCCAGCACCCTCCTGGGGCAACCTGCACCAGGATCAGGCCATCAGGAGAGGCAGCGCCCCTGGCCCTGAGGGAGCTTGGCTGCTCAGCCCCAGTGGGGCAGGTGCCCGAGGGAGCACCCCTCTGCTCAGGGTGGGTCCTGCTGCACCATTGTGTGCTTCTGGGGCTGGTCTCATGGCTTCTCCTCCCCCAGCCCCCGGAGGTCAGTCCCTGGGGAGGCAGGGACACCACGTCCCTCTGAAGTCAGTGGGCCACAGCGCATTCAGTCACAAACAGCCACGTTGCACTGCCTCAATTGGAGGCACAGGTGCTGGCAGACACCAATGCCGCTATGCCCTGCTCCAGCGCCTGGCGTGGGGGCTGGAGGGCATGCCCGGCACTGTGGGGGGGCGGCATGCCCCCCACACCACAGTTTCTACCTTTCCCTGGGCGCCCAGCAGCAGTACCTTCCCCCAGGAAGAGGGTCTTTGGCCCATCCACCATGTGGCTGCGACCCCAGTACCCCCATTAAAGCCTTGCCCCAGGAGGGGGCCCTGCTTTGGGCACCCCCCTCTGGCAGTTGTCCCCACATACAGTCAGCGGAGGGACCCTGCGCCCCCACAGCACTCTCCTGGCTCTGCACCACAGCCGTTCTGCCGGAGGTACCAGCTGGCTCAGCTCCTGCGGCTCTTTGCTGCAGCAAATGGGGAGCGAGCCTGGCAGGAGCCAGCCAGAGCTGGGAGAAGGTTGTGCTGTGCCCGCTGCACACAGGGCCCCCCCCTCTTGCCACTTGTCGGGAGGATGCACTGCAAAGGGGATCGATGGGCTGGGAAGAAGCAGAGATGCACAAAAGCACTTTATCGACCCATCAAGCCCACCTGCTGGGAAATAAACATCACCCCCCCCCCCCCCATCTACAGCCCAGAGCAGCAAAGCACTTTACCACATCACCAACTGGGATGTACCAGGAGGTGGGGGAGGCCACCTCAGGGCCCCGGGGTCCCTGTGTCTCTGACAGGCCCCTGTCAGGCCTGTCTCCCTGTGCCATCATCCCGGGGGAGAAACAGAGGCAGAGAGCTGGCACTCTCCGGTTGTTTTAACCCACATAGCTACCTCTGCGGAGCCAAAGAGGGGATGCCGCATTCTGGGACCCAGCCCTGTGCCCACTCTCCCCCCGAGCTTGGCACGACAACCGCGGCTCCAAGCTCCATCTGCTGACGACGAGTCCGGGGGGCTGCACCCATCCTGCCTTGGATCCCCTCCGCACCCACTGCTGGGGCCAGACCCACAGCAGTGCTCAGGGAGCCGCGCATGGAGGCAACGCAGTGCGAAGGGTGTGGGGACAGCCGCGCCAGGCCTGCCACCTGCTGGCGTGGCCCGGGTAGCACAGCCGGCCCAGGGATACAGCAGCTCCCTCCCCGGGACAGAGGGGGGACCCCCTCCCCTCTCCAGTCCCCCCAGCTCGCACGTGAGGCTGCGGTGTCCGGGGCAGGGTGGAGGTTTCCCCACCTCGGCTCATCCCCAGCCAGGCAACCGCTCAGAACCAAGGCAGTAGCCAGCCCCTGCCACAGGGCCCAGAGGCAGATTTGGCAGCAAGCAAAGCCCCAAGGAGCTGCCTCAGTCGCCAGAAGGACCTTTGTCTAGAAGGAGCTCTTGCTCCATCCTAAACCATTTCTATGCCCACCTGGACAGTGCTGGCCTGGCTACTCCATGGGGAAAGGCTACTCCTGGCTCAGCTTCGCTGGAGCAGCTGAGCAAGCCCTACAGACAAAGGCATCAGCAAAGGCAGAGGTCAGAGCCGAGCCCTTCCCTGCTCATCTTGGCTCTCAGAAGAGGATGCAAGGGTGGTAGCGAGAAGAAACACAAAGACAGTAACTCAACAGCTGCAGAAGAAAACATCTGGGGAAGGAGGTGGTTCACCATCAGCCAGCCTCCAGCAGCACCATGGCAGTGTGCCCAGGGAGGCCAGAGGCAGAGCACAAAACCCTGTGCCCAGCTCAGGCCCCTCCCCTGCCGAGAGGTGCCACACAGGCTGGGCCACCCTCCCCTTCAGCCCACCATCCACCTGAGACCAGCTGCTAACACCCAGGGGCTCCTGAGCAGGACCTGCAAGCTGCAGAAGACATTTCTGCTGGTCCTCTCCTGCTCCTGTAGCTACAGCAGGAAGGGATACCAGCCAGCATCCATGCTGAAGCTGCAAGACACTCTGAACAAGGCACGGCACCGCACAGGGATGAAAGGAAGCAGGCAAGTGGAGTGCTGTGTGGAGGAGAGAGAGACTCCAGGATGAAGTCTCATCAAGGAAGAAGCACAACCACAGAAAGGACAGGTAACATTAGCAACTTATTCTTCATTCACCCACCGAGAAAACAGAAATAGGATCATTTTTGGATATATTTCTTTTGGAAATGAGCCAAACTGGCCACTAGAATCAGTGTCTTCAAAAAGTCTATACAAAGATGTATCATACAAAATGTACAGGAAAGTTCCCAAAAAACCCCACCCCCACCCCACCCCCCCAAAAAAAACAAAAACAAAAAACCAAAACCAACCAAAACCAAACAACCCAAAACAAACCAGACAGACAATACAACAAAAGGAGAGGAGAGACAGTATGAAATCACAGCTAACAGGTCCTGCCCCTGCTCTGGAGGGCAGGAGCAGCATCTGGACAACACGCTCCGAACACAAAATACATTACATTATATACAGGACCGTATAAAGATCGTCATCCCCTTTGGTCTAACCAGGAGCTCTCCAGCATGAAGTTGCGGCAGTTCGGACAATCTGCTCGTGGAAGTGTTACATGCCGAGAATGGAAAAAGTCCAAGGGAACGAAATGGTCAAATCTAAACCATAACCAGAATACAGCCAGGCCACCAAGGCTACAGAGTTTAACAGTCAGTTCTGGCTAACAAGTGCTTTGCGGGCCACAGTGCATTACTCCATCTCTGTGAAGCGAGCAAACATGGCTTTCCGCACTGCGTCTTTGTACGAATCTGCAGTGGAGACACCGTAAGAGCTGCCCTTGGCTCCCAAGCCAGCTCCTCTCATTCGTACTTGGGCCTGCAAGGGAAGACAGACATGCTTCAGCTGTGCAGCGAGGCCACGCCACCACGCAGACACCACTGACAAACTCATCAGACCTCCCCTAGGGACCCCAAGCAACCAAATACTGACACCAGGAGATCAGACCGCAAAGAAAACCCCATGCTTGCTGGCTTCACACCGTGCCGACCCCACCCCAACAGTAGCTGAAATGAGAACTGCACAGAGCAGTTCCTAACAACGTAACACAGAGCGCAACCCAGGGAAGCCACCAGCTGGAGGGAGGGCAGCCCACCCTAAGCAGCACCAGGGTACACAGCTGAAGTGCAGGCCCGCTGCCACAGCGCCTCTGGAGCCGACTTCTGAAGGAAGGAAGCACAGTCCTGCCTGTCCGAGTCCCAGCCCTGCCCCAGCTTTAGCATCCAACAGGACAAACAGGAGCGGGAGCTAATGTGAACAGAGGTAGCTTTGCTGTGGATGGCACAGCTTCTTCCACAAGAGATCTTCAGAAGCGAGTACTTCTGGATGAAAAAAAGGCACCAAGCCTCACCAGGGAAGCATCCATCTCTACTCACCTCAATGGGTGCTGTGATGCCCTGACATTTTCTTCCCAAGCCTGAGCCTTCCCTCCAGCCCATGGCCTGCAGCATCTTGTTGCCTATATTACTGTTGTCAAGGCCATCTTTGGTGGGCTGCTCATAATTACTGCCGGGAGAAGAGATCAGTTAACAGAATTGCTCCTATGTATTGAAGTAACTGCTGCAGAGCTTTCTGATACATACACTGTGCCAGCATCGTAGACCTTCTTGCGCTTCGGCTCAGGGGGCTCTGGGATGCCGTACTTCTCCCGCCTCTCAGCTGCTCTGTCTCTGTATTTCATCTGCATGAGGAAACCACATTTAGTACTGATTTAAAGACACTCTTCTTTGTCTTTGAGCTATGGAAGTAAGCTAAATGCCTGCTATTATAGAAAGCTGTCTGCTGCAGCCTGCCAAAACATGACTTGACTAATACCACAGGAAGGAGAACCTCAAACACAAGTCCCTGGAGCACATCAGAACTTGCACTGCAGTAGGAAGAGCCTGGCCCCAACACCTGCTGGATTAGCTGTTGATTGCCACTCGAAGGTTTCTGCTCCCAGTCTGGCAGCCCTGAGCAGGAGGTAGAAGGACACTTTCCTGCTAAGCGGTAGCTGTGGCATATGGGACACTTGTCTCCACGTAACAGGACAGCTCTGAACCTTGACCCAAGAAGGGGCTGGCTTACAAGGATTATCTCGAGTGACATGTGTCAGGATAAGGAGAGCTCAACATATCATGTGTGCAGGTTTTCCATTAGCTACTCATCTGCTCATCTCAACACTGACCTCTCTCTCGCGCAACTCCAAGGCTTCAAGTTCCTGCTCTGAAAGCTTCGATCTCCTATAGATATCCATGTTTTGCTGAAACAAGAAGAAATCCACATTAACAACATGAAATACACAACAGCTCTTTTAATGTAAGTAGCTGACTTCTGGGAGAGCAACAATCCACCTGTGACTGTTTTTGCTTTGAGACCAACAGTTTTCCAAACAGCAACATGCATCGTGGCTTTGGTGTACATACTAAATTATGGCAACCAAGTATCTTCCCGACAGCATAGTGCAACTACCTTGTGCAAGTCAGACAGCTGCTGGTGCCGAATCAGAGCATCTTTGTTTGGGAACTGCCTTCTACATAGCAGACAAGCCATCTTCTTCCAGTCAGTCAGCTTCTCTTCCTCATTCTCCATTCTTTCCAGTAAGTCCTCATCATTATCACTATCGCCACTGTAGGCGGCCACAAGGCCACGCTGGAAAGGAAGGGTGGCATTAAGGGGAGCGCAACAGTGTCACCACAGTTCACAGGAGAGCCCAGAAAGAGAACAGAGCCTGTAGATGGGTTTGCTGCACAGGAGAGGCATCTCTCTCCCGTGATTAAGAATGAAATGCAACTCAAAAGAACCCCTACAGTGGCTGCAAAACCTCGTTTCCACTACCCAAACAATAACTAGAGTTTTTAGAAACCTCAAAAACTCAACTGAGCCTCTGGAGGCTAGAAGAAATCACAGCTTTTCTCAGTGTATCTCAGTCACCCAGCCTATTGCAGTTGCACCAGACCCCTGTAACCACCACAACCTTTTACAGATGATGCCATGGAAATCCAGGCTGGAAAGCATGTATCTGCTAGACCTCCTCTAAAGCACTTTACCAGTAAGCTTTGGAAATGCCTCTGTCAGGTATTTCATACTCACCTTCAGTGGATTTTCATCGTCCCCATTTTTCATTACCTCTGGCAAGATCTGCTGTCTCTCAGACAGAGCTCCCTGGATGAGACAAAAATGCCATGAACACAGAGAGCTCTGCCATACCACACCCCACTACACATTACTGCCAGCACCTTCACCTTTTTCTCAAAGAGGGCAAAGCCTGCATCTGCAGCCGCTGACTCTTTCCGCTCTTCCTCCCTGGTGCTCAGTGGCTGGAAGCTATTCTTGAAGTTCTCTTTCTGCTTGTTCAAACTCTTTGCCCAGCGCTCCATGTCTTTAGCAATCTGAAATGCAGAGTGGTTTGCTCAGACAGCTCCCCTCACAGCTATCAATCCCCTGTGACACAGATTCACTCTTGCATACCGTTTCCAGAACAAGGCAACCCACTACCTTTTATTTTTAAATCACAGGACACTGGAGGTAGTGCAGCTGTTTCCCTATATACAGTGTTCAAAGACACTGCACAGCTTGTTTTACTGCCCTTCTTATCAATCTAACCCTCTAAGTGATGGCTCAGTTATACTCCCACTGGTCCTGCCACGATTCCATATGCACTCCTCCTATGCAGAGCTTATTTCTGCACTGAAACCTTGCCAACTCCACCTCTCCTCAGCCCTCTACAATGCCTGAAAATTGCAGGCATGCACCCCACTGAATAATCTAGGATTTCCTTTGTCACGAAAAAGGATTAACTATTATCCCATTCCACAGAAGACTTTAGCCCAGTTATGATCCTATTTTATCTTTTACCTGTTGAGCTGTTTTACTCTTAGGCTTCTCTTTCTTCTCCTTCACTTCTTTGGTGGTGGTTGTGGTAGCTGTTTGTTGGTATGTGATACCTTCTGCAGCAGGCATGTAGGTCTCCTTTTCGCCATCCCAGTAAAGGTACTGCTGGGTTAAGGCATTGTAGTAATACTGCCAGAGAGAGGACAAGAGTCAGGCAGTTAAACACCTCATAAAAGCTAAGTGTCCAAGGGAGCACCCAAGCAAGCTGTTTGATTCGGACTACCGCATCAAATGGGAAGCCTTTTGCAGAGTCCAAACAAGTTCTGCAGACTCCATGAAGGAGTCAAAAGGCACAAAGTGGCTGAAGCCTCTGTCCCTGAATACGGGCGTTCTGCCCAACAGCACTATGGAGAACCTTTTGCCTCACCCAAGGGATGACCCACCAGATTGCTGGGCACTGCAATGAAATCGCTCAATTACAGTGTCTGTGACAAGTACTAATCAATCCTATATGAGCCAAACTGGGAGGACAATTAATGAAAGGAGAGAAAAATGCAGAGGGAAGTCAAGTCCCAGCCCTAGGCACACTAAGTTGTGGACCTCAAAGTTCAGTCATATGATGAGAGATGGGAAACTAATGAACTGTAACAGTTAAAGACAGGTGGGAAGAACTTGTGTTTACCTGGGAATTAGGATCATAGTAGAGCCCTGTTACAGGATCATAATAGTATCCTGAAGATTCATCATATTGGTAGGTGGAAGTGTCAGGGACAGCTGTAAAAAAGCATTAAAGTGTGAGACATGGTCGTTCCAGTCAAATTCATACAGTTATCTTCCTACATTTCAGGTAAAATTCTGAGATGATTAGCAGCCACAATGGCAGACACAGCTGTAAAGGGCTCTTAAATCACCCGTGCAGAATACACTCTCCAGAGACAGCTCCACCACTGACATATATCGTAATAGAGCACTAAGCCAAAGCCAAATCTCTCTCCTGCTACACAGTGACAGATACCTGTCCAAGAGCAACTCCTGACTGCTTACCATACTTGGTTCCAGGGACTACGCCAGTTGGGGGAGCTGTTTGTGCCTGAGTGCTAGCGGTAGGCGGTGCTGATTGTGTCTGAAAAAAAAAAATGAAACCAGGAACCTCTATTAGAAAAATCCATCACTGAGGTGCAAAAAAACCAAGGACAGTGAGCCAAGGCATGAGCAGCCTACACCACGCACAACAGCTAGCTCCTCTTCACCAGCACACTTAGCACTCACCTTTAACAAAGAATGTAACTACCACAGAAAAGAAGTGGCAGATGACTTATGACCACAAGCACTGTGACTAACCCACGGACACTCAGCAGCTTTGCTGTACCACCCACTTTAAAGAGAAAAGGCCACTGCTGAGCGAGATATCCCACATAACCCTGGAGTTAAAAGCAAGGAGTAATTAGTGCTGTAATTACCGGAGAGTCAGGTGAGTTTGTCTGTTGATTATATAACTGAGGACTCTGGGACACAACTGCAGCTGTGGTGGTAGTGACTGGAGCTCCTGCCAACAGAGAACAGTAACGGATAAGCCAACTGATTTGTACAACAGTACTTCGTCCTAGGGCTAAAATTACTTTGTTTACAGTTTCAGCTCCTAAATTCCAGCTCCAGCAGCCAAACAAGGCAATAGATGTTCAAAAGGAGACAGATACATGGTGGCTATTTTTTACCCAGACAAGGAATAGTTTCCTTTTCAGGAGGAAATATTCTGTCCCAAAGTGATTCCCAGCCTCTGACAGCTGCTAGCACTGAAGATTTGTCTAGAGCTGCTTACACAGTTCTCATGAGTTCAAGGCTTTTGTCAATAGTCTGAAACAGAGGCTACTCTCTTCATCTCACAGACTAGAGGTCCCACTTGAATGAGTCTGTTACGGTTCTCCAGTAACATGTACTCATTCAGATATCCTGAGAGCAAAATGAGCCAAGTCTCCTTTTACTCAGCAAATTAACATAAAGGCTAAGGTAAAATACCACTACTGCAAAATTTTCATTACAAACAACTGCATCTCCCTACATGTTGGAAGTACTACCTGATATGGTAGCTGAATCTGTGTCCAACACTCCTCCTTGATTTTGGTAGTACTGCTGATAATCCTGGGAGTACTGCAAAGGGAAATGAGTGACAATGCAAGATGAGCAGATGCCCAAATTACTACAACCTACTGGTTAGAGCACAACTGCCACTACTAACCTGAGCATACTGTGTGTAGCCATCCTGTCCTGACTGGAGGTAGCTGTAATCAAGGGTGCTGCCTTCTCCAGTCTGTGGCTGAAATTCAAGTAGGTAATTTTCATCAGGGACAGGTAAGTTACAGCACTCAAGTATTTCAACACTGCTTAGGCTCCAGCCTGTCAGAGCAGATCTGTCATAGCAGCTTTGGTCAATGCAACCAAGCACATGGACAGCAGTGAAATTACATGCTCCACGTTTTCTTTTTCAGGAAAGCAGGGTTATGAGCAACAGCCTCCAAATCGTACCTGAGTGGACGACCACTGAGCTGCAGCAATGGCTGTACTTGCCACAGAGAAGGCGCTGACTCTGTTACCATCTGGGAGAAGCAAGTCTCTGCAACCACAAAAATCACACACATGAGTAAATACCGCTTTTCTCTGAAGCGTCTCCCTATGCAAGGAGGTAGGGTCTGCCCTTACGCATGGACTTCTTAGCAGTTATAAACATTCTGATTATAGTGAATGAGCCAAAGCACTGCGTGACAAGTAAAGAACTTTAGATTCATTGTTGTACAGTCAAGAGCAAGTCACTAGGTCTCCAAGGAAATAAGCGTGCTGTGTACGCAAGCAGTTATGGTCTTATCTTTAGAGGACTGAAAATAGGGGTGGTAGGAAACCCTGCTTTCACTCTCATCACACATGATGAAGAGCAGGATGCATGCAACAAGACACTTAAGGGAAGGAAAACTTTGGAGTGACAGTAATCTAAAGAAAAGTCCGGGTGGCAATGACAAATCTTTACTACAAATGGGCAGAGGAATAAACAACTGCTATCACAACTCACTTTCTGGCACTCTTTGCAAAGTCAACACCAATTGTTTTGCCATCAATTTTTAATGGTGGCTGAAGACTTTGTAAAATCTGCAGCAGCTGAGAAGCATCCTACAACGAGAAATACTCATTATTACGAAAAGCAGGTTCCTGAGGATTCAGAAGTTCCCAAGCTCCACCTTTTCACATACATGCCACTGAAAGCAGCTAAAGCTCTAAGAACACCTCCATCTCTTCATACTATACACGCTTAGAAGAGCACAATGGGACCGATCACAGCCCGCATGCAAACAGTGTGGATTTCCCTGCATCACTGAATATTAAACACGTTCTAAAATCCCAGCTTCATAAGCAGATGTTTGCCCCAAATTACTCAAAGACAGAGGCCAGCAAAGACTGAGATCAGGCACCTGTTTTCATTCAACAACAAACTGTTCCACTCTGCCTAAAGCAGGTCCAAACAGATCACATTGCTGACTGAGTTTGGTATATGTAGGAACAGAGATTCTACCACCCTTCAGGGACTCTGTGCCAGTATTTGACCTCCCTCATGGTTAAGAGGTTTCCCTTGTACCTCACTGCAATTTCCTATGTTTCAATTTATGGCTGTTGCCTGCATTCCTTACCCTGTGTACCCTCAAGAAGAGTATGTCTCTGCTGTCCCTACACCCTCCCACTGGATACTGCAGACAGCAGCAATATCCCCCTCCTCAAGGTGAAAGCAGCCCAATTCTGCTCACCTTCTCCCACGTTTTATGCCCCAGCCCTTAATTTCTGTGATCAAAACACGATCCCAGACAATTACTTTTGTGATCCAAGTGTGAAACTAGCCTTCAATCCAGAACAGCACTCTGCTACGAAAATAGCTTTCCAATGTGCTCACAACATCCTACCACCTTCTTTCCAAACTGCACCTAATGATGAAAGGCGTTGACGCACTGAGTGCCAATTGACCCTCAGTGAACTGGGGTGGTCCTTCAGACACTTGAAAGGCTCTGAATGCTTCAGCTACAGAAGCACATTAACAAGCTGTTTCTCTCCGACACATCAGTAAGGCCCTCACCATGGCAGAAGACAACTGCACGAACGCAAAGCCTCTATTTTGCTGAGTCTGCTTGTCTTTGATAAGACGGATGTTATTGACTGCCAGAGATGCATACGGAGACAAGGCAGTCATGATGGATTCCACTACTGTGTGAGGAGCAATGTTTCGAAGGATGATGGCTGAGAAGAAAAGAAAGTATAACATTAGCTGTGTACCCAACACCTTTCCAGAGTACTTCAAGTCCTTCAGCAGGCACTCTGAGGTACAGGAAGTATTTCAGTACCTGCGTTTACATTTCACATGATACAGTAAGTCAAAGATTACTTACTATCACAGTAATAATCCACAGACTGAACGGCTTCTGCTGCTCCAGGTGGCACCTCCTGTTCTGAATCTTCATAGAAAGAGGAAAATACTTTAGACACAATATGGCTTGTTCATTCAAACCCCATTTCACAAGCCAGCCTCGGACCCGCAGTGAACTTTGTTTCCTACATAGTCTCCCACAAAAAAAAATAAAAAAAAAAAAAAATCAGACACAGCCAAAGCAATCAATGCAACGTACCAAATTTGTCCGCTCCACAGCGGAAGCATTTTAGCCTCCTTCTGAAGTTGTAAAGGCAGCACTATGAGGAACAAGAGAGGCCTAATAAGAACTCAGGTAATTTGTAACCATTCTGGCATCTGCTGTACAATAGCGAAAACAAGACATTCATACAAGGTACCACAACGAAGCTAAATGCACCAGAATAATCGAGAACAGCAAAAGCCACCCTTGTCCATACCACAGCTGCTTTTCAGAAGATCCCAGCTACCGTTTTCTTAGCCCTCCTGAATTTATTTTCTTACTACATCATCTCCACTTAGGGGTGGGGGTCAAACAGGAAGCGCACAGCAGCACGCAGCAGACCAGCAGCACTTCAACACTAGATTAGTCATCACCTAATTACTTCATATTCTAGTATGCCCAATCTCTGCCTTCTGCCACAACACTTCTATCACTCTGTCTACTCTGCCATCAGAGCTACAAAACCTTTTCACTCCTGTACCTTAGCATTCCTACAATGTCATAACAGACCAGCAATACACAAGTGGGTCTGAATCATGTACCACTTTGTTCAAACCACTCAGCTGCTGAGGAGCACTGAAGCCAAGACAAACTCCCTCTGATAAAAACACGCACTGTACCTTGTTGCAAAGCCAGTCCTCAAATTTAGGCCTGGGGTTGCTGTAGTGCATCGCAATCTGCTTCCCTTGAATCACCAGCTTTTTCTGCAAAAAAAGTGGTTTCAATTATTCCTGTATCAAGGCACACATGTCTATTTTCCCATGGCAGAGCACCCTTCGGAGGAATCAGTGCTCCTGAATTAAATGGACAACATATGGGGAGGATGTGGAGGACAACCACCGCCACCTACACCCTGCCCATCCAATCCTGCAGAGAGGAGGACGAGGGCAGTAAGAGAATGGGATGTGGAGCAAAGATAAACGGAATCAGGGAGTGTTGAAAAAGCTGCCAAACACTAAACGCTGACATGGAACCAGGAAGTGTCTCGAAGGAGACAAAGTCCTAAC
>VZTL01046239.1:3727-16362 GCA_013400535.1 Scopus umbretta | reverse complement strand
CCTGGCCAGGGGACATGGCACCTTGTTTCTGCAGTGACAGTGAATGTGACAACCCAGCAAGGAGTGTCTCCCTGAGCTGGAGGGACCCCCAGCCCTAGTGCTAGTGACTCAGCATGTTCCTGCTTGGTGCCCTGCTCCCAGGCTGCTTGCCCCAGCATGGGGCTGGTGGATCAGGGATGCAGCGGGAGCCTTGACCACTGCCATCTGCTGCCAGGGGGAGTTGGGCCAGTCCAAGCTCATGCTCTCCACTTCCCTGGAGGCTGCCAAAAAAGACTTTGAGAAGAAGTTTTGGGAGAAGACCAAGAACAGCTGGGTGGCAAGGGAGAACTTCGTTGCCCAGCCAGGGAAGTACACACTCATCGAGGTGCAGACGGGGACTGGGCAGGAGGTGGAGGTTGCCCTCGGGGTCAGTATGCTGGGCAGCTGAGGTGTCACTTTGGTGGGGTGGTCCTCACATCCCACCCCTGGCCCACTGGGCACCAAGGACATCCAAGTGGGTCAGCAGGATGGGGTGGGTTTTGGGAGGGGTCTGGGTGCAAGCTGAAACAGCCTGTAGGCAGAGATTTGGGGCTAATGGGTTGCGATGAAGTAGGAGGGCATCCCAAGCGAGAACCACGGGCATCTGCGTGGCATCAGCCATGGAAAATGGAGGCAGCACCTGCCCATTGCTCTGCTGTCTGGGGGTCAGGCTCTCCTCACTGAGATGGGCAGCCCTGGTGCTGTGCCCCTGCGACCTCCTGTGGGCTCACAGGCAGCATGGTGATCTTGGGGGTCTGCAGGTGGATGGCATGGATGGGGACAAGGTCTGCAAGCAGTGGGTGCTGCCCTGCACCTTGGACAAAGCCACGCAGGACCTGGTGTCCCTCATCTTCAGCAGCGACATGTTCCAGGATACCATGCAGACCATGAATATCGGTAGGAGGTGATGGGTGGCATGGGGTGGGTCTGGGGGCTGCGGCTGAGGGTTGCAGGTCGGGAGGTGAATGGGGCAGAGGTGCCAGTGGATTTTAGAGCATCCCCGCTGACAGCCTGGCACCTGGTGGGACTGTAGACCCCTCACGCTGGGTGCCTGTGTGTGCCCGTGGTGATGCTGGAGGTTATTGGAAGTAGCTGTGGCACAAGTAGGGTGGAGGGGTTCACCTGTGCCCTCCTCCAAACCCCGGGCAAATGTGAAGAAGATGCCACTGGGGAAGCTGAGCAAGCAGCAGATTACGAAGGGCTTCGAGGCACTGGAGGAGCTGGAGGCGGTGCCGCAGGAGCAGCCTCCCCAGGCTGCCCACCTGGAGGACCTTTCCTCCCACTTCTACACTATCATCCCCCATAACTTTGGACAGCCACGGCCACCCCCCATCAATTCTTCTGACCTCCTGCGTGCCAAGAAGGACATGCTGTTGGTGAGACGCCCAGTGGGTGGCATCCCTTCCCAAGGAGGGCTCCTGTCTGTGGGGCAGGGAGGTGCTGGCAGGAGGCTGGGCTTGCCCCGGTCCCCCTGGCACAGTGTCCAGCACAGGTGGTGAGGATGTCCCCGGTATGTGCCTGCCAGGTGCTGGCCAACATTGAGGTGGCACAGAGCCTGCAGGCACAGAAGGTGAAGGAGGAAAAGGAGGAGAGTCATCCATCCACTGGATCAGGATTATGCCCTGCTCAGCTGCCAGCTCTCCCTGCTGGACCCAGCTTCCCAGGAATAGCAGGTGTGGCTTGAGCTATTGTGCCCTGTGACCAGGAGCAACCATGCCAGGCCTGTGGGCACCGCAAACGTCCCCACTGCCCCAGCGGGACTGTGGGCATTGCTGGGATGGCTGCCTGTGGTGACACCGCTGTCCTGCCTCCCTCCCTAGCAGCTGATCCAAAACTAAGTGACACAGACTGGGCACAAATTCTGCATCCTCAACATCTGGCAGGTGGCCCGAGACGGTGAGGTGAGAAGAAGGAGCTGCTTATCCCTGTCCTACACTGGGGAAATCCTGGTTGCACCCCAAGAGGGAGTTATGTCTGCATTAGGGCTTCGGGCATCTCCACCCAGGGGGGCTTGAACCCAGCTGGCCAGGGGCAAATGAGCACCTGCTCCCCTGCCCCTCCAGCTTGGCACTGGGGTTGGACTGGGGGGGTTGGATGGCAGTCCTGGGCACCCATGTCTCCCTCCATGGACAGCCCTTAGCTCTACATCTCTCCAGGATGAGCTCTTCAAAGCCCACGACTGCCTGGAACACCGACGCCTGCTTTGGCACAGCACCAATGTGGCGGTGGTTGCAACCATCCTGAAGAGCGGGCTGCGCATCATGCCCCACTCAGGTGGGCGTGTAGGCAAGGGCATCTACTTCGCCTCTGAGAACAGCAAGTCAGCATGTTATGGTGAGGGTCCTGGGTCCACAGAGTTTGTGGGAGCCCAGCTGCCTTCGCATACCCCCTACCAGGCAGCTGCTGGGCATGCCAAGCTCCTCGCCTGCCATGGCAACCAGGCCCTGTGTGCCAGGGTGGCCTGGGCACAACCACATGGGAATGCCAGGGCTGGTGCCATCATCTCCATCCCCTTCTCCTATGGTAGTGGGCTGTACATCTGAGAAGGTTGGCATCATGTTCCTCACAGAGGTGGCTCTGGGCAAGCCCTACCGCATCACCTGTGACAACCCCACGCTGTGTCAGCTGCCTGCTGGCTATGACAGTGTCCTGGCCTGTGGCCAGACGGAGCCAGGTGAGCCTGGGGCAGGAGAGGGTGTGGTGTCTGTGGGCCTGAGATGGGCACAGGGCTGGGGGGAGAGAGGCCAGATCTTGGGCTTGACATGGTGGTGGTGGTGTCTCACCCAGACCCTGTACAGGATGAGGAGGTGCTGCTGGACGGCAAGAAGGTGATGGTGTCCCAGGGCAAGCCCATCCCCATGCCCACCTACAAGGACTCCTCCTTCAGCCAGAGCAAGTATGTCACATACAAGGAAAGCCAGTGCCAGATCTACCTTGTCCAGCTCCACTTCTGAGGGTGCCTGGGCACCCTGTGGCCCAGCTGGTAATGCCCACCAGCCTGGAACACAGGGGTCCTCACTCTCTGGCCACCCCACCTGGGGCTTGGCACGGGACAGGCTGACGTCAGGACAGAGCCTGCTTCGACCTTGAATAAAAACACTGCGCCTTGTACTAAGCAGTGCTGGTGCTCTCCTGCCCGGCGAGGTGGGTGCAGAGCAGGGAAGGGTGGTGGTCGGTAAGAGGTGGGTGGCTCTGGAGAGGCTGCAGCCTGTTGTGGCCATCTGGTGCTGGGACCCTTCAGGTGAAAGCTGGTGGCTTTGTGGGCCAGGTGCCCTTGTCACCTTAGCAAGGCACGTGGCTCATGCCCATCACTGTGGTGTCAGACCTACAGAGGATGAGTAAGACATGCTGCCCGGCCTGGGCGTGGAGGAGCTCGTTCATCTGCCCAGAGGGCGAGCGCCAGCCCTCCTTCTGGTGCCACACTTGGTGCTGTGGCTGCTGCCCCGACCCAGACCAGCGCCCATGCAAAGCCCCTCTCTGCACTACCGTGTATCCCCAAGCACGCGTTAGAGTCCCCAGGGTCCCAGGGAAGGGCAGCTCCCCAATGCCCCATGAATGCTCCAGAGCATCCGCGCATTGGCGAGGAGGAGACACTGCAGAACCGCCTGTAGGTCCCCAAGCCCTGGGGAACCTCGGGGCTGAGCTGTCCTTGCAGAAGGACCGGGCCTGGCACAGCAGGTAGCCATGCCGGCAGGGGGCACAGGGCTCGGGGACCCTGGTCCCCCCTTCTGGAGCCCCCGCTGGCTGCTAGGACCCAGCAGCTGTCCCTGCCCACCGCCACCAGCGCGGGCAGTGCGGGCAGCACCCGGGAGTGACAGCTGGTGCCATCCGCAGCTGGCAGGCTGCAGGCAAACAGGATGACGAGCGGGTGAGTGGGTGACCGGGCGCGGGGAAGGGGGAGCGTGGCCTTGTGTGGGAGCCGGCAGCCCCTGTTCTGCGGCAGGAGCAACGCTGGCGAGAAGGACCCCGGCGAGGAGAGGAGCATCACCCACCGCCCCAGGAGCAAAGGTGCGCTGTGTCCCCTCCACCCACCCAGGGGTGCCCCGCGGCTGGAGCAAGGAGCAGGGATGGGGTAGGTGGGTTCATGCTGTCCCTCCTTGGGGAAAGGTGGTGCGGCTGGGGTAGGGGGATGGGGTGCCAGCCCAACACAGGTGCCCGCAGGTCCCGGCAGTGCTGTCCCTGGCCAGGTTGGGAACAGACCAGGCACCAGCCCTCGGCTAGGCAGGGTGCCATGGCCTCGCCAGGCATCTCTCCCTGCTCCAGCATCTCGGTGAGGGTTCAGGTTGTCTCCAGGTTTCTCTGCGGCTCTTCCTCATTTTGGTCCTTCTCTTTCATGCCCTGCTCCCCTCCCCAACAGGCAAGAAGACAGCGGCCATGGTTGTGGTGGGGTTTCCCTCTAAGGGACACAGGAGAAGAGCCCTTGCTGCCCAGGCACCAGAGCTACTGGCTTAGCTCTTGGGGGGGATGGCGAGCCGAACAGGGCTGAACATCACGGACAGCCTAGAGCCACTCTCTGTCCCTGAGCTATCCATCACCCAGGAGGTGGTGGGCCTCCTCTGCATGGTCCTCCTCACCCTCACCGCCCTGGTGGCCAACACCGTGGTGATGGTAGTCATTCTCAAAACCCCCCTTCTCAGGAAGTTCATCTTCGTCTGCCACCTCTGCGTGGTTGACCTCCTCTCTGCCATTTTCCTCATGCCCCTGGGGATCATCTCCAGCTCATCCTGCTTCAACAAGGTGATCTACAGCATTGCTGAGTGCCAGGCCTTGATATTCCTGAATGTCTGCTTCATCAGTGCCTCCATCCTCACCATCTCCATTATCAGTGTGGAGCGGTACTACTACATCGTCCACCCCATGAGGTATGAGGTGAAGATGACCATGAGGCTGGCAGTGGCCGGAGTGATCTTCATTTGGGTCAAGTCTGTTCTCATCACTGTCTTGGCACTGGTGGGCTGGCCTCAAGGCAATGGGGCCACCAGTGCCAGCCGCTGCACAGTTTACTGGAGCCCTGGGGCCCACAAGAAGGTTTTTGTGATCATCTTCAGCATCATCTGCTTTGTCCTGCCCACCATCATCATCTTTGCTGTCTACTGCAGTGTCTATCGTGTTGCCCGGATGGCATCCCTGCAGCACGTGCCCGTGCCAGCACAGGCAGCTGTGCCGAGACTCCGATCCGACTCCATTGCCAGCCAAGTGACCATCATCACGACCAGGAACTTGCCGCTGCCCAGGCTGATGCCAGAGCGCTTTTTGGGAAGCAATAAGGCCATCCTCACCCTGGTCCTCATTGTGGGACAGTTCTTGTGCTGCTGGCTGCCCTTCTTTGCTTTCCACTTGCATTCCTCTGTCGCTGCTGGCATGGCAGGTGGTGGGCATGGGGAGATGGTGGTCACCTGGATTGCCTACTCCTCCTTCGCCATCAATCCCTTCTTCTATGGACTGCTGAACCGCCAGATCCGGGAAGAGCTGGCCCGGCTCCGTCGCAGCTGTCTCAACCGGCCACTGGGCCAGGAGCTCTGTCTTTCTGTGTCAGAGGCCTCTGTCCAGGAAAACTTCTTGCAGTTCCTCCAGAGAGCAACTTGCACGCTGGAGACCCATGCCAGCTGCATCAGCCCCAGCCCCAGGAACAGGCTGGACCAGACCAGGATGGGCTTCCCCATCCCAGGTCAAGTTCCTGAAGAGAGCAGCTGAAGAGCAGGTGTCCCTGTCCCACTGTGCTGGGCAGGAGGGTGGGCAGGGGACCTGCCAGGGACCCATCGGACCTGCTTGGATCCAGCCTCTTGGATTTGGATGGGTCCTTGTTCAGGTTTTGCCTCTTCTCCGAGTTTTTGGTGGAAGATAGTTTTTTTCCACCCAGAGAAGACAGCAGATCTGGGGAAGCCTCATCTTGTCTCTGGCTCCACCACCACAGCCCAGTTGCACGGACAGGCTTTTCCAGGGACACGGGAAGCCAAGGGGCTCCTATGTGGGGGCAGAGGAGCGGGCACCTCTATCTCTGTCACCCTGCTGGGACCACTCATGGCCGGCAGGGAAGAGCAGAGGTCCCTTGCCCCCTACCCAGGAGTAAATGGCCCAGCTAACACCACTAACACCACTAACACCAGAGCCCCGGGCAACCCACTGAGCCTCGACAGCTGACATGGAGCCCTGCATCCTTGGCTGTTTAACCCAAAACTAACGCGTGGGTGGAGGAGCTCCTGTTACCCGCAGTACTTACCAGGGGGATGGCACCTGCAGGGCTGGCTCTGGCTATGTTTTTCCTGCTGGTGTGGCAGCATGCAACACCCAGCCATGTCCTCTGTTCCCCCCCCAGCTGGCAGGGCCTGCCCCTCCAGGGGGGGATAGTGGCTGGCTGGGGGTCTGTGCCAGGCTGTTTATGGACACAGCTGCCCAGCTGAAGCCCAGCCAGTGGTGCCACATGCCAGCCAAACTGGGCTGCCAGCCAGGGGTGTGCTGGTGTGGATGTGGCGGCACAGGGTGGCAGGGGGGAAGGGGGCTGTGCAGGGTGCCTCTGGGCAGTGGCAGATGGAGGGGACAGGGAGGTACTGTCCCACTTCAGTCTCATTGCTTCTGCAGGGCTTGGGGACCCTCCCGTGCAGCCCCCAGTGCAAGCAAGGGGACTGGACCCTGCTGGGGGCACAAGGGAGTTGTACATCACTCCGAGCCCCCCCCTGCAAAGGTCCCAGAGAAGGTGCTAGCACAGTGGGTTGGAACCCTCCCATCCCAATAATAACTGGGAGGCTGGGGGAGAACTGCCCCATGGCAGGGAGGGGGCTCCAGGAAAACTCCCAGCAAGACTGGGGCTGAAGACCAGCACCCCCCTGGCCACAGGACACCCCTCCAGCCTCCACCCCATGTCCCCAGGAGCTGGGACTGCCCCTGGTGTAGGGGGGTGCCCACCCAGGGTAGGGGATATTATTTTTTTTTCCTTGTGAATTTTATCTTTTTATTAAACCATTGATAAGTTACAAAGGAGGAAAAAATATAGACTTATATATACAGCATTTCCAAGCCAGCAGGGACTGGCTCATGGTTGGGGTTGCTGGGAGGTGATTGCCCCGAGGTGGCCTGGGGAGGGCCCCCCACCAGAGCCAGGGAATGGGGGACCCCCAGAGAGGCCAGGTAGCCCCTCATTGGGTGGCACCCTCCTTTTGGGTGCCAGCCGGAGGGTGGGCAGGAGCAGGACAGCAGGGTGGGCAGGGTGAGGGACAGGAGGCAGAGGTCCCACCCTGGCACAGGGCACTGGAAGAAGGGACCCTGGGCGGGCAAGGGACAGCCCCCCCCCCACCTTACCAGGGCATGCAGTCCCCGTGCAGGAAAGTTGGGGAGGGAGGTACAGTGCTGCCTGGATGGGCAACAGGCAGCGGAGCAGCCCTTTCCTCCAGCAGGCATCGCTGTCAGGAAGACCCTTCCCTTCCCTGGGACGGGGAGCAAGGGGAGCCCTTCCCAGGCATCAGGCGCCTGGCAGGGTCTGTGGGACAGGGTGGGTGGCAGGGAGGTGTCCCCAGCACCAGGTGGCACCCCAGACCCCCTTGCCCACCCACTGGCAGGGCTCAGTAGGGTGAGAACTTCTGCCGGTCAGCTTTCTTGGTGCCATTGGCTGCCGAGATCTTGGTCGTGTAGGTGGCAGTGCCACCATTGGGACCCGCCATGGAGGATGGGGTCAGTGCCAGGAAGGACACTGGCTTCAGACCGATGAAGTTGGAGAGGGAGATGGTGTAGGGGGTGCCCAGCAGGGCTGGAGGGGCTGGGGCGACAGTGGGCAGCGCTGCACTGGAGCCTGGGGTGAGGGGCTGAGAGAAGCCCATGCCGAGGTCCATGGAGCCAGGGCCCGGTGGTGCCTGGGAGGTAGATTTGGCCGTCTCTAAGCTGGGGAAGCGAGTGAGAAGGGTGGGGTGGTGAGTACCATGGTGACAGATCAGGTCCCTCATGCCGACCTGCCCATCTTAGGGTACAGGGACCATATGCCCCATGCCTTGAGGCACAGGTCTCCATGGCACATCCTGGGCATCCCACTGGGCAAAAAAGCCGGGGCTCAAACCCTGTGGGGTCCAGGGTCCTGCACCCACCATCTCAAGACCCCAAAGCACCACCCAGCTTATCCTTCCTGAGCATGCTGGGGGTGGTGTCCCACACAAGCTGCATTGGGGTGCTGGGGAGGTGCCACCCCTTGCTAGCAGCCAGCGTGTCCCCCCCAGGCTGGCACCTACCAGGCTGTGATGAGGTACTGAGCCAGGGTGATGCTGACAGGGGACCCTGTGATGGTCACGTGCCGCTCGCTGGAACCCTCAGTCTGGTTCCCAATCTTGATGTGGGCACCCGACATCTGCCGAATCTCACTGATCTTGCTGCCGTGCCGGCCGATGATGCAGCCGATGAGCTGGAGGGACAGGGACTGGGGTGAGCTGGGAGCAGCTGAAGGAGCCACACGGAGCAGGGAGCTCCCAGAGGCTCACCTGGCCACCCCCTACACCTGGGAAGAGCAGGGAAACTGAGGCAGGCACTGGGAGGGCAGGGCGCTGCTTTCCTCGGGTAGACCCTGCTTTTTGGTTTCACTCAAGTGCCCTGCTCGCCCGGCTGACACCTCTGGGCTGCCACATCCCAAGGCTCTTCCTTGGTGTTGGCCAAGCCCTTTCTCCCTCCCGTGCGTCAGTTTCCCTTTTCTTCCAGCTGCTTCTGCCCCAGCAGCCCCTCTTGCTCCTGAGCATCGGGGGCTGAGGCAAAGCCTCCAGCTGCGTGGGGCAGTGGGTGCTGGTCCCTGCAAAGCAGCTGTGGGGTGGGACACATGGGTGGGGACAAGCTGTGTTCTCCCTTGCCATCCCCGGGACCCACACGTACATCGTTGGGCACCAGAAACTCCTGGGAGCTGCTCTGGGAGCTGGTGTCCAGGCCTGGAGGGAGAGACAGATGTTAGGCAGGTGGGGGCGTGGCTGGGTTGGGTCTCCAGCAGCTCCATGCCTCCACTCCAACCCCATGCTGGGACAGTCAGTGGCCCTGGGAACAAACCTGAAGGATCCCTGGGGAGAGGCAGGGAGGATGGGACATGGGTACCAGTCATAATGTGGTGCTAGTGCAGTGTTAGGGTGCAACTGGTGCAGCAGGTGCAACTGCAGGGTTGGGGGGCTCTGGTGGGTGCAGGGACCCTAGGAACTCAGGGACAGGATTGTTCTGGGGGGCAGGTAGCCATGCTGGGGGGCCGGGACTGGAGACAGTGCAGGGGATGGGGATGCCCTCATCAGAGCCAGGTGGCTGGGTTCGTCAGGAGGGGCACCCCACACCCCGAGCCCTGGGGGGCATGGGAAATGCTCACCTGGCACCATGGAGGGTGCGTGACCCAGGGAGGTGAATGGGAGTGTGTGCCCTGAGAGCTGCTGTAGCTTCGTCATCTGCTTGGGCAGGAGGATGTAGAAGGAGGCATTAGAGGTGTCGGCAGAGGTTCCCCTGTCCCCTCCTGGGGCTGGACACTGACACCCAGCACCTCCCAGGACAGGCATCCCTGGCAGAACCCATCCTGGTGGCACAGAGCAGTGCCCATGGCAGCAGGGGTTGGCTGCCATGGGGACAGACTCACCTCTGTGGGAGAGACCCCACTGTACTGGCCCTGCATGGAGAAGCCCTGGTGGGGGAAGGAAGGGGAATCAGTGGGGGGCCAGGTGGAGACCCCTGCCTCAGGTCACCCCCCCTGGGGCAAGGAGGCCACACTGAGCCCCACTGGAGTCACCCCTCACCAGCAGAGGCTGGGCTCCCCGACCACACTGTGCCCCTGCAGAGGCTGCAGCCCCTTACCTGGTTGGCAGAGAGCAGGATGGTGCCCAGGGAGAGGCCAGGGTGGTAGGGGATGGTGGCCCCCTTCGGAGGCGACTGGAGAGGGAGGGAAGGAGGTGGAGGGGATGAGAAATGAGGTTGAATGCCCCTGCAGCCCCCTGGACCCTCTTTGCCCTTGCCCGCCGCCAACAAGCTGGGCATGGCCGCTAGCACCACCAAGGCAGGGTGCTCTTATGGGCTTCAGCATGGTGGGACCCCAGTGCCTGGGTCCAGGTGAGCACAGAGAGCCCTGGGGAGGGGGGTTAGGCAGCACGTGCCCCCCTGGGCTGGGCCCGCGGGGCTCTGTGGGTACCTCCAGGATGACAGCGCAGATCTGCCTCACGCACTGGATGATGGCGTCTGGCACCCCTGAGACGGTGACGGCCCGTTCAGTGGAGTTGGGCAGCAGGTCGCCGGCCACCTGCACCTGTGCCCCTGTGCTCTAGGAGGGGCAAAGGCAGATGCTGGGGTGCCTCAGCCATATCCCCTGGGGCTCAGCACCTCACACGTCCCCTGTTCTCTCCTTGGCCCCTGGGGACCTTTGCAGGACCCACAGGGTGATGCTCCGCTCCTGCATCACCTGCATCACCTCCCACAGCTCCCACGGGACCGTGGCAGCCCCCCATGCTGTGGACTCCGTGCCCCCCTGGGGGAAAAGGGGAGCCTGCACCCAGGGCACCCTCGGCCTCACCTCCCGAATCTCCCGGATCTTGGCTCCTGCCTTGCCGATGAGCGAGCCACACTGGCTGGCCGGGATGACGAGGCGCAGCGTCACTGGCGCTCTGCCCACTGCTGCTCCATCGCTCCCTGCTCCCAGGTCCTGCGAGGCGGGGTGGAGGGAGATGTGGCTTTGGATCCCCATGAGTCCACTGGCATGGGGTGAACGCTCCCAGCTCAGGGGACACCCAGCAGAGGTGGGGAGGGGCTGCCTACCTCCTCCAGCTTGAAGGCGATCATGGAGACGGCGCGGAAGACGGCGTCAGTGGAGCCAGTGATGGTGGTGATGCGCTCAGGGCAGGACCCTTCTGAGATGGTGATGCGCGCGCTGCTCTGGGGACGGTGTCACACCCCATCAGGGACACTGCAGGCCCTGAGTTTGATGTGTGTCCCCCTCCCGGAAGGGCTCACCCAGGGTGGCCTCGATGCCTGTGGACCTGGGCTTTCCCCCTCCCGCCTGCCCCAGGCAGCCTTCCCCAGGGTGCAGCCGTGTCTCCCCTAGGTCCACCTGGGAACGGGGGTGGCCAGGGCTTGGCACATGGAAGCCACTAGGTGCAGGACCTGGCAGCCCCCCAGCACACCCTTACCTGCTCTCGTATTCTCTTAACAGTCTCTCCTTTCTGCGGGGAGAGGAACAGGGCAGGTGGTCAGGTCCAGGGGAGCTCAGGGCTGGCGGCGCCCTGGACCCAAATCTTACCTTGCCGATGATGCTGCCAATCTCCTGCAAAAGGCAGAGACGAGGGTGGCCCTGTCAGCAGGCAGCTCCCTGCCTGCCACATCCCTCCTCTGCCCACAGCATGACCAACAGGCAATAGGCAGGCCCTGCCCCGTGGCCACTGGGACACTGGGTGGCTTGCTGGTGACTCCGGGGCATTGGAATGGGCCCCTCCCTGGCTTAGGATGGGGGAAAAATTCTTTTGGGAATGCTGTTCCCAGGGGGATTGGGAGCAGGGGAGGAAAACAGGGTACGGCAAGGAGCTGGTGCTCCAGCATGAGCCTCCACCCTGGGCACTGCTGACCCCCTGAGCAGCACCAAGCCCCCTCACTGTTACCTTGCCGTGCATGAGCATGCGGAGGGTCAGGGTGATGCTGAGCTCTGTCTCCTCGGGGCTGCCGCCCATGCCGCTGGCTCCATCCGGCGATGCCATGGCGGGAGGGCGAGCTGAACCTACGGGACACAGCGGTCTCCAGAAAGTGGGGAGGCCCCAGGTAACCCTNGGGGGCCCCCCCTCCCCCCGCCCCCCCCCCCCCCCCCCCATCAGCAGCCCAAAAAGCACTATGGCTGGGAAGAGGGGAAACTGAGGCAGGGGCAGCACTATGCCTTCCTCCGGTGGGGGAGGCTTGCACAGCCCCATGGTACCTGGAGCCCCACCAGCATCCTGCACCCCTTCCGCGAGCTCCCCAAAGGGACCTGCAGCCACATGTCTGCCTGAGCCTGCAGGCAGCTTCCTTCAAACTGGCCTGCGCACGGCCCTTGGCCAGAACCGGCACCACACCTTCACGAAGCCAGGGGCTGGATGGATATCAGGGGGAGGTAGAAAAGTGTGGGGAGCGTGGCTGTGGGATGGGGTTTGGTTTGCAGGTGCTCGCTGGGGTGGTGGCACATGGGGTGGGGGATGCAGAGGTGGCCTGAGTGGTCTTGCAGGCTGTGTGAGCCTTCCTGTTCCTCCTATTCCCTTCCCCCTGCCCATGCACAAACCCCCAGGAGAAACTGAGACAACCGCCAGCCCGACACAAACCACTGTGTGACGCCCAGTGCACGATGCCGCTGCACCCTGTCCCCCCTGGGCACCCCAGGGCCCCCTCCAGACCTAGGCGCAGGCCTGGGGGACGGGGGCGGCTGGGACCCTGCAGCGTGAGTGTGGGGCCGAGGACAATCGCCGTGTGTCCGGGCACGGGTGGGCGGCTGCGGCACCGCTGGCTCCTGGCAAGCTGGGCGATGCCAAGCGGCTTTGAAACAAAGCACCCGTGTTGGGGCTGGGGCCCGTGTCTGCGGGCATTCGGGGGGGGCAGTTATTTTAGGTGCTGGCAGGACTCGCCACCGCTACGGCACATCTCCTGCATCAGGGTGGTGGGGGGGGGGGGGGGTGCAA
>VZTL01046237.1:0-34696 GCA_013400535.1 Scopus umbretta | reverse complement strand
TCTGTGAAATTTGAATTAAATTTTTTAAGATTTTTTTCCCCTTTCCGATTTTCTTTTTTTTTTTTTTTTTTTTTTTTTGTCGCTGCTGCAGAAATTGTATCAATCCTTCCTTAAGCACGTTCCTGTTGATGGCAATATGATGGCAAGATCAAGAGCTTAAAGTTAGAGGACAAACTCTCTTAGATGAGCTTCACACTGTTCGACTGCCAACCATCCCAACAAACACCTTGACCTAGGTGGTGTAAACAATCAGTGAGATTTCAATAGCTCTGCCAAAATGTGCTCTACACACCTGCTGTGCCGTGTCTGAATGTAATTTTTTTTTTCTTTCCTTTTAAGAATAGATGGACAATATTCTTTCATTGCCAGAACAAGGAGAAAATTCCCCCAAAGTAAGATTATTTTAAGGTATTCCCTGAGAAGTAAGTTAAACTCTAGCAAGAGGGTGATGATGGGGTAATAGCTGAAGGCAACATTGGAGGGCTGCTTTTGCTTTCATTAGGTCTCTGGGAAGTGCGTTTTGGTGAGGCTTTTTTGATATCAGAAGGGATACTCTCTCCATGTCGTATTTAATTCTCACAAATAACATACGTCTGAGCCATTAATTTTGAAAATCTGCAGATATTCAAATGTCTGGATAGAGTTAGGAAGGGTCCAGGTCTGTTATTTTCATCCAGGAGTATCTCAGGAAAATCTTAATATTTCCGTAGTACTATGTGCATTCAGGGTCTGCATTCAGGGACAGTGGTCTCTTTGGTTTCTGCTCACTTAATGTGAGAGCAGTAACATCCTCCACTGAAACTGGCCAAGGCAGACAGTGATATGTTTTGATGAGCAGGAATTGTGTGGAGGAGGCTTTCTCCTGCCACTATGTTAAATCCTGGTTGTAAAGCCTCGCTCATGTGAAAATGGTAATAACAATGACAATAATGACATCAATAATAATAATAATAATAATAATGCTAAATAATACTGCAGTAGAGTTGTGTGTGGCACAGTTGTAGGGCTGATTTTTTTTATAGCAAATCCCATCTACCCAAGCCCACTGTGGTGCTTCAATCAATTGATAGTTTTTTGCTCACATCTTGATCTTGCTGATGGAGTAGGATAGAACGTGGAAGGCATCCTATATCAAGACTTCCCTTTTCCCTGGTCGTATTCCTGCTCCAGGTGTCCTCTCATCAGAGTTCAGGGACTGACAAGGTCTGAACTTTCAAGTTGAGTCTTTGGGCAGGTAAATGTTAAAGATATAAAGCTGAACTGAGGAAAGGAAATTAATGGACAAAGCATGTACAAGAGGTAGAAGTATGGAGAGATCCTGGAGATAAAGGATAAGGAGAAATGCCTCATGAAACAGCACAGAAATTCTGTCTTGGCTCTGCTGTTAATCACAGCAGTCTCCTGAAGGCACTGGATTGCTCATTAAATGGTGTATCCATCTGTATTACATTTCAGTCAGATCTCTTGTGGGGAGGGGAGCAGTGGTCACATTGGATCCTTCACTGGAGAGAAGAGGGAAAGCCTGGTCCTGTAGCCTGTGGTTAAAGCTGCAAACTGGAATTTCTTTGAGTGTGAGCAATATTTACTTCTAGTCAAAGACTTAAAGCTTTGTTGCATTTATTGTCAAATATTGCTGTGACAATGCTATAAACAAGATTGCCCTTCTCAAATTAGGTTTCCTGATCTCTTCACTGCCAGTAGGTCTGAGAAATGACTTATGAAGTAACTTATATTTATGAAGTCATAATACTATACTGTATACAGAATTAAAGGCTGTGTGTAGACAGGTTTTTCTCACTTCTCATTAATACTAATATTACATAAGGAATGAAGCTATAAAACCCATTGATTTCACCTTCTAAGGAGGCCCAGTGGGACTTCCATTGTGGGGAGGGCAGGCTGATCACATCCAAGGGTGTTATTAGTATGCTGAAAAGCATATTACATTTTATTCAATCACCAAGGCCCGTGGGCCTCATTTGAAGGCTGGATACAGGGGTTTTACACACACTTTTTCTACTAACTTCCATGTAAATGCTGCTTGATGCATGTTCATTTTTCATACAGTTGTTGCAGTAGAGGAAAATCTTGCAAAGTCAGAAAGAGGGAACAGAAGTTTTCAGAGGAAGGGAGGGAGAAGCTGTGGAAGATGTTAATCATCCTGTCTGTGCTCAGTTGATCTTCATTAATTTTCATCTTAAAATGCTTTCTTTGAGAAATGGAATGGAAAGATCCTCATTTCTCTTACAGAATTATTTTTCAAAACTATAACTGTGCAGGAGTCTGAAGGTAGGAGGACATTTTAGCTACAAGTTGGTTTAGATACTCTGTTCTCCCTCTGGCCTCTCTGCTCAGGAGCCTTGGGCTGCAGCTGCCCCACACCATGGTGCTTCTGGAGACCACATAAACCACCAGAGCCCAGTCCTGACGTTTCTACCAGGTCCTGAGGAGAATGTATTCAGGAGCTTCACTACTTAGTCCACCTCGGCTTTCTCAAGTTGTTCACCCCTCACCACCAGCACTGCCCTTTCCAGCTCCCAGGTCTGTCTTCTGGCTTTTTTGATGCCAAATATTGAGGAGCAGAAGCATTTTCTGCTGAAAGCCATGGTGAGAGCTGGGGAGAGCTTTCAGGCGCTGTACTCAGGAGCAGTTCCTTGCTGGTGCATTGCACACTGCTGCTGTTACTTATATTTGTGAGGTTACTTTTAGCTTGCCTCACAAACATGGGTATTTACCAGCTGCTCATATTAACAAATAGTTGCTTGTATCATAGAGTTTACCTTTGTGCATTGTTAGTCTGGGCGTTGGCCCCAAATGGAGGACTCACATTAGTTTAACGAGATGAAATTATACCATAAAGCATAGCTGAGACACTGATTTGGCATCCTTGAAAACTTCTTCTTTCAAATAGAAGGCTGCTTGAGTAACATTTTACAAGTTCTGCTGTCAGTTAAAAACACGGGCAGGCGATACTTTCAGATAAATAGCTCATCAGACATGATTCTCCAGAAAAATTCTTCGAAGGCGGTTGCAGTGACCTGCATCACTTCTGTCTTGGAGATGGCTGGCAAGTCCTCCTTAATAAGTACAAAGACTTTTGAATCCAAGGCAGTTCTGGCAAAGCCCGAGTCCTTTTATACCTCCACAAACGAGCCAGAGCTCTGGTGTGTTGTATTGGAAAGAGTGCAAAGTGACCAAAGCTGTTTCCATCCTTCCAGGAGGCTAAAGGGAGATCATGGAAAGCTACAGCTGAACAGCTTCTGCATGTTAATGGGCTTGGTCAGGATTTCACAATTGGGATTTTCAAGACAGAAGGAACCCAAACCTCAGTGAAGCTGAGGCTGGTTTCGGTGCCTGTTTCCCAAAACCCTGTTTGCAAATCCTAGCTGCAGGCCTTCGGTGGTCTGAGGTTGGCATTTTGGCTCTCAGAAACGTACCTTGCTTAGCCAGGCAGATTGGCCCACTGTCCAATTTCATGCACATCACATATCAACAGGGTCACATGGCACCAGTGTCCTGCTTCATGCATATTCAGCGGGCATTGCTCAGAATCATGCCATTGTAGTCGGGTCTGGGCTGCACTGTGCGCGCGCACACACACAGACGCACGCACGCGTGCTGTCTGCAACACGCCTAGCACTTGCAGGACCCTTGATCGCACTAGGATCTTTTAATCCTTTCCTATGGGGCAATTTTTTACTAAGGATTAACCAAATCATTTAATTATTATGTCATTAACTCATGCTGTGAGGGATACCGCGTCCTCTAATTTATCTGGGGAACGCTGTACCCACATAAGAGCTGGACTTGAAGTCTGTCTCAGCTTGGCCCAGCGTGGGGCTAGTGCATGCTGGCAAGTGGCTCTGCAGAGCGATGTCTGCGTGAAGGTGTGCAGCTCAGCTCCCGGCCCCACTGTCCTCATACTCATACTGCGACCCCATGTGCTGGGGAGGCTGGTCTGAGCACGGGTGGTCGTCTCTTTGGCATGCAAAGGAAGGGTGCAGGCATGAACAGGCAGCTACCCTTTATCAGAGACTCAGGACACCATTTTGTGATCTGTTGAAGGTAAATCCATGGGGTCAGCAAGTGTTTGAGGGAGTTGAGATGGATGAGATGAAACTCAAAGCAGACATAAATGTGGTGGACAACCTCATCTTTCATTTTCATTCCCATTCAGAGTAAAAAAAAAACGGTGTGCAGGGGGTTGATGCACCCAGTCCTGGGTTCATCTGATGGTGAAGGAGCAGATTTCTCATGGCTTTGCCCCTTGGTATCTATTTGCAGTGGCCCACACCAATGTAACAGGTACTTTTGCTCTAGTGTAAACGGTTACAGGAGAAAATGGCACCCTGAGGAAGCCAGGCAAAGGATCCCAGCTAGGGCATTCCGCACCCAGTGCTCCTCTGACTGCTTTTAAGGGAGATTTGTTTATGTAAGAAAGTGTAGGACAACAACAATGTAAAAAGCCTTTGAAGTGGAAGTGACAAGCTGCAACTGAAGGAGCAAACATGGCTCTGACACTTAGCTCAGGTGTTTTCAGCAGCATTTAAATTCCAGGGGAACTGATACAGCTCAAACCCCTGAGGCCTGTTGGCAAAAAAGTGCTTTCTCCAGGGAAGACCATGGCTGAACCCCACTAGTCTCCACTGATTGCTAGCTCTGAACTCTCCTTCTCCCCCTTCCCTGCCCAAGGAGCCATGAGGTTCACCTCCCTCCTGCACTCCCTCTTGCAAGGCAGTTTGGCTCACCCCCTCCTCCCTAAGGAAGAGGAGGAGGAATGGCTGTGGAGGCGGCAAATCCCGCCCAAACAGCTGGACACAGCAGCAGTGCTGCAGCTCCCTGTCCCTGCGAGGGAGACAAGAAGGCAGATTTGGTTCCTGCCCTTGAAAATCCTAACTGACCTACTGCAGGCTGTGGGTAGGGGATTGTGTGTGTCCCCAGGCTGGACCTGTGCACTGGGACAGCCACGTAAAAATCCTTTAACTCGTAGCTCCCTCCTCTGTGCTGAGATTTTCCACCCAGCAGTTGGCACATATTTATTCCATGCGCATGGGAATATTTGCCTCAGGTATAAAAGACACAGGATCCCTCTCCCAAGTCTCATGTGGCTGGTGAAAGAGGCCAGCTGCCTTTTCATCTCTTCTCTCGCGCATGCACATATCCCCAGAACTGTGTCATTTGGCCACTGTCCATCCTGCTCCGAGTTGTGGCAAGTCTTTCCTTACCTGATACAGCTTACTAAATATCCCAATCATTTCACTGCAGAAAGGGGCAGGTTTCAGGATATACACACACCTGCTCCAGTCTGTCTTGAGTCATTCAGCATCTTCCTTGTTGAAGGAAATAAGAAAGTGCAGTTTGGCATCTCTGCCTGAGAACAGAGCCCACTTCCAGTCTGCAGGAATATGAGGCAGAAGATCCTAGAAAGAAAGAGAGGGCTTAGTTGTTCATTTTGGATCTTATCATCAATTGGCATTAAGTTGGGGAACTCTGATGAAGTGGGCTTTTATATTTTTTGGCTCAGCTCTCATTTGTTTGCCTGTCTACTGCCTACGCCCCAGGTAGTATTTTCTCCTGGTGCGCCGCCTTTTTCTTTCATCAGCAGATGATGTTCCACATACAGCATCCTGAGCTAGCTCACCTGTGCTCATTTCATTTAACATGAAGGTATTGTGTGATAGAAAATTTAAGTATCTCAAGAAGTGAGATTTGCATAAATTTCCAATATTGGCCTTTGACAGAGGAATTTTTAAGCATAAAAAATAATACCTCCTGTCCAAATGCTTGCTGGTGAAAGCACACCAGTTGCTGTGCTGTGCTGCAGAACTTTGCAGCGCCTTGACTGAAAAAGAATATGAAAAATGGTAGAAACTGCACATATATGTTCTGGATGCCATTTTGTAAGGGTGGTTTGCACGTAACATACTCCAGCACCTTAAAACTGTCAGCAGTTGGTGGAGTTCCAGCTGCCTGCATCAGTACAGCTGGGTCCGCTGCTAAACTCCGACATAGGTGCCTGCTCTGACTATGTTGTAACTGCATTTTGGAGCATTCCCTAGTCCATGCCCCTGGGTTTCTGCAGGAAGGAGACCTGGGCATATATCTGGATAGACTCTGGCCTGGTCCCTGCTTTGTAAATTCAGCACCCAGGACACCAGCACATACCACCAAGATCCCCATCCTGCATTGGCTTTCATGCAGTCCATAGATCTATTCAGGTGTGCTCATGATCACAGGTCCAGTGCTGAACGCTGATGCTTATATTGTATATATTGATGGAGAATACAGTAGGATGTGAATGTTGCACGAAGAGAAAAGAGCTCAGTAATACAACAGCAATTTTTGCATTCAAGCCCATCACTTTGAAATGCAATGCTAATATGTGTAATAGTAATGAGTAATATAGCTCATTGACTCAAGGCAAACATGCCGTGGTGACTCACAATTTTTGGAGAATAGATGATAAGAACTGCTAGGCTGGAGTACTTTTGTTTCTTTTTGCATTTGTGAATTTTCTTTTTGACAGATTGCAGTTTTCCTGAATTTACTCTTTGTTCAGTATGATTTGACAAGTGGTATCTATGAAATCTGTTTGGCTGGTGGTGTGTTCAAGCTGTTCATGAGGACTTGTGCAGTGTGTGCAATTAAAGCTGTTTTGTTTAGATTGTCATGAGCATATTCTTTGGCTGGATGAAGAGTCCTCATGGGTTATCGCTGTGAAGAAATTAAATTCACCTTTGTGGACTGGATATTCAATAATTTTGCTTTTATAGTGGCTATTCCTGATGGTAAGATTGTTCACTGGAGGGGTTGGAATAAACTATACAAACTGGGTGAAAAAACACTGGCAAAATTAACTCCTTTACAAATGTAAAAGTACATTGGTTGAAAATGGTTTTCTGCACTTGCTTTCTTCTAACTAACACCTCCCATGGATCTAGACAAAGGAAGTTATCTAACAAACAGAAAGTTTCTTTCTAATATTTCTGAGGTGGTTGGATTTTCAGTAGCAAAAGGGATTTATTGTGTGTTTTATGGTCCCATCTGAGAAATGGTTTCCTACCCATGTAATGGTTAAGCAGTGGTTAAACCAGGAGACTTTTCCTTTCTCAAAATTTTGGAAATAAGAAAATTATATTGTCAAAACTTTGTATGTGTAAGTGGTTTATTGTGGCTAACCCCAAACTTTCTCATTCATTTATCAACATCTCAAATTTGAAAATGCTTTGATCAATCATTTGGCATTTGGGCTTGTAACAAAAATACAACCCAGAGTTTCCAGAGTAAGTAAATGCAAGCTAGGGTGAAAACTTGCCATACAATCCTAGCAACAACATGAACCACAGCTTGCATTTGCCTTGCTGCCGCAAGAGACCCACCATGCTGCGGTTGGAGATACTCATCCATCTTATCTAACCCAGACACATGAAATACAAGGATTTCAAGTAGGTCATTGGTTGTCATTTCCTCAGTGCATTGCTGAAGTCACTTCATTGCTTCTGCTGAGGTGTTCCTGTCGATGTTGATGTGAGCAGGAGCATCACTCCTCCCTTTACCCTCCTGCAAGGACTCTGAGCATCACAGTGGCTATGGTGGCCGTCCTCAATGCCTTTCCAGCTCCTGCCTTTAACATGTTGGTCTTCTCTCCCCAGCTATCGACCTGTTATACTGGCGTGACATCAAGCAGACAGGGATCGTGTTTGGCAGCCTCCTGTTGCTGCTCTTCTCCCTGACCCAGTTCAGCGTTGTCAGCGTCGTGGCCTACCTAGCCCTCGCTGGCCTCTCGGCGACCATTAGCTTCAGAATCTACAAATCGGTCCTACAGGCCGTGCAGAAGACGGACGAGGGCCACCCCTTCAAGTGAGTGCTTTGCAGTCATGGCCAGGGGCTGTTTATCTTGCAAAGGATCCATTCCCAGTGGCAATTCACGTTTCTTTAGCTGCTGCTTTTGTACTGGATAAAATTATTTTCTTGCTCATAACAGGGGAAATATTTTTTTCTGTTTTCCAGTGTCTCAAGAGCTGTAAGGCTGTATTGGCTTAGATTCTGGGGGAAAAAAAAAAACCAGCACAAAAGCCATTGTCCTCTGAGACATGGGAACTTTTTTCCCGAAATTCAAAAGATCCAGAAATTTTAAGCAAACAGAGAAAAAGTGTTTCATTAGAGCCAATGATAATAAAGTATCTCTGCAAGCAGGAAGGGTATTGTTTCTGGTCACTCTCTATTGGGCATAGAGGGAAATCGTATCTTTTCTCCAGCACTGCTTGGCTGTGACATGGCAATCCATTACCCTAGGTGAAAGTGCCGGTGCCAGTGCCAGTGCCAGTGCTGGTGCCTTCCCCACCTTCCACAGGGTCTGGGTGGTTTGCTCCAGGAGAGCAGTGATCCTTTCTCCTCTGCTGTGCCAACAAGTTGGTAAACCAGGTCATGGTACTGATCTGGTTTGCAAACACCCATACTGAAAAAAAAACCTTGTTGGGGTGCTGCTCCTTCTGTTGCACTTGCGTCAGTTCTGAGATGTGACTCATGACATGGCACAGCTCAGAGGGAGGTGCAGGGTGGGCAAGGGATGGAGGAGAGAGAAGGGGGCATCATTGCCAAAGGTGACGTGTGGCCAGGCAGCAACTTTTGTTCTTCCAGAGGCTGACAGCTGGAGGAGATGTCCCCTTCTGCAGCAGCAGTGTTGCACAGAAGTTTTTGGGGAAACCCCCCCATCTATGATTTGCATCCCCCTTCGGGTGGAATAAAGAAAGAGATCCCATCAACATCAGGGTCTGCATGGGGAGAGGGCAAGGCTGGAGTCAAACAGCCCTGGTGCAGCCTGCCGTTGCCCAGGGAGATGGGTCATGCAAGGCGAAGCCAGTGTGTGCTGGTGGCTCTGTGCCTGCAGGAAGGGGGACACAGTTGTGCCAGCACAAAGAAATGAGGTCTGGGGAGGAGGGAGTGACAGGGTAGACAGTCATGAGCGTGAACGGCAGGTGAACCTGCCTGGGTTTGTAACTGGACCCATGTTTCTGGCAGAGCCTACTTGGAGATGGAAATGAATCTCTCACAGGACCAGATTCAGAAATACACAGACTGTCTCCAGCTATACGTCAACAGCACAGTCAAAGAGCTGAGGAGACTCTTTCTCGTTCAGGACCTGGTGGATTCTTTAAAAGTAGGATTGCTTTAAATGTTTTTAACCCCTCTCTAGAGGATCAATCTCCATTTCAAAGTTCTGCTTCCCATGTTGACAGTGATGTCATAAAACCTAGCTTTGTGTAGCCCCAAATATAACAGTTGCTCTCCTTTTTGATTTCCAAACTGCTTGCTTCCAGCAGTTTAGAGGCTTGGCAAACTGCATTTGAATTTATTGGTCCATAATAAGTCATAATATAATAAGTTATAAAAGTTGCAGGACCAGCTTAGCTCCACTGCAGTTCTAGAATCATCTCTGTGTTATGCTTTCTATGACTTTGCCACAAAATGGTGTGTTTCCCTCTAATACCTCTGTTAATCTGTATTTCCTCTAGTGGTGGCATTTGCTGCTATGGAGGAAGGTCTTCTTTCCCTCCCTGCTGAGATAATTATTTATTTTCAGCCTTACACCCAAGTAGGTGTTCTTCAGAGCAAAGGGAAGACCATTGAAAGAGCAGATGTGGGTTAGGCTCCTAATTACTGCAGATTTTTAGGAAAATGTACCCATCTCCCAGCCTCAAGAGTTTTCAGTCATTGGGATTATCACTGTGGGACTGTGATTAACCTGTGTGGCATGACCCCTGTCATCATCAAAACTGGATACAGAAATCTGTTTATGCCATGCTCAACGCAGAGTCCTAAATGTATGCAATTAAGCCCTAAATATAAGTGAAAGCTCAGCTAAGAGGGTGAGAAGCAGTGAACAGCAGAACAGAGAATGGAGTTTACACACCCAGAAAAAGTACCTAGTTCCTAATGTGCCTTACTTAACAAGTCCCCTTACACATTAAAAAAAGGCTAATGTGCCATTATATTAGCTAGTTAAGTGAACTAATTTCCTCTTATGCTGACACTGGAGGTGATGTAATGATCTGTCTTTAATTTAGTTTGCAGTACTAATGTGGCTGCTGACTTACGTGGGAGCCCTCTTCAATGGCTTGACTCTTCTGATAATGGGTAAAAATCAACATTTCTTTTAAAATCTATTTTTAACTTTAACTCCCTCATGATTTCTACTTAGACAAAACAGCCTATCCTCGTTGTGACTTCCCCACAGTTAAACCATCAACTTTTATTTCCCTTTCCAGTAAACACTCATTATTCCCATTACATTGTCCCTCCTGCTAGAACTAATTTGTGTTTTATAGTTTTGCAGCTACTAGTCCCAGAGCAATGGGAAATGCCATATTTGGGAGCTTTGAGCAAAGTTCATTTTTAATACAAAGATCCCTGGTGAATCAGGTGACCGAGTGGCATGATATGTGTTTGTCACTGTTTGAAGTAGGTCTCTTCTCTGGAGGAATCTGCTCGGCAGGAATATAACAGTGTGCTCTTTTTCTCCTCAGCTGTGGTGTCTATGTTTACTCTCCCTGTTGTATATGACAAGTACCAGGTAAGTCTGTCTGCACGGTGTAGTTCAGGTGTCTGGGTGGTTCTGCCAATCAGGGGATGCCTGATTGACTTGGTCTCCTTTTGCTCTTTGCAGGCACAGATTGATCAGTACTTGGGACTGGTGCGGACCCACATAAACACTGTTGTGGCAAAGTGAGTTCAGCAGCAGACTTGACCAGAAGTCTTGCTGTGAGGTTGTGGTGTACTGGGGGTGGCTAAAGAGCTGAGTGGTCCTGGGGACAGTGTGCCCTATGAATGATGTCCTCCCCAGCTCCTGGCATGCAGGCGCCTGCAGGAGGGCACATCCCTGGAGGAACGCAGGCCTTCTCTGGCAGAGCAGTGACCCTACACCCTTCTCTCCCCTCTCCTGCCATTTGCCATTTGGGGGAGCTGTGGATGGAGCAGCCCAGCCAGGGACTGGTGTCCATATTTTTACCTGGCCAAGACAAACCAGAAGGAATGTGTTAACTCCCTTCCCCACTGACCACCCCAAGCCTGGGTTTTTGCATTCAGAGACTTTGGCCTTTAGAGTTAATAATACCGTTAATGAATAAAGTGGGAATTAGAACACCACCATGTTACAGAAAGAAAATACCTGGAGGCACCATGATCTTGAGTGTTTCAAACCACCATGGAATGGACAGAAGACATGGATGAAATTTTTGATGCAGTCTGCTCAAGTTCCTAATGTGCTGTCTGTATCAAAAGGTTTTGTGGCATACCTAGGGGCACAGTGAGGGTCTAAGCATAGTTCTCGACACTTGAGAATTAATGAAGCAGAATGGCTGGACTAGAAGGTAGATCCATACATCTAAACAGTTTGTATCCATGGCTTTGCAAAAAGTTGGCTGAATAACAGGTATCCAATGGAAGGTTACAGAATGGTGAGGTACAGAGAGCAAGAGACCCACAAGGGGATGCTGAGGAAACTGGGCTTGTTTAGCCTGGCAAGGAGGGAGCTAAGGAATTATTTCATAACAGCCTATAAGTACTTGATGAGAACTTACAAGACGATAAAGACAAACTCTCCTCAGTAGTGGCAGATGTTATAACAAGGAGCAACAACATAAATCCAGCTTAAGAGGTTGATGTTGGACATTAGGAGAAACTTTTTCACTAGGAGATTAGGACAGCACTGGAGCAGGCTCACAAGGAGGTGCCAGAACCTCCTTCCTTGGAGGTTTTCAAGATGCAGCAAGACAAAGCTGTGGCCAACCTGATTTAGCATTGAGGATAGTCCTGCCTCATGTAGGAAGTTGATTCAGAGACTTCCAGGGGTCCTTTCCAGCCAGTATTTCTGTGATTCTGCAAACCCCTGAGCCTTGGGCAGGACTAGAGGTCAGTACCGGAAATATTTTGTTTAAAATTCATTCCTGGCTTCCAGTAGACAATAGACCATGACAGAATAATGAAGGGGGGGAAAATATCACTGAGCACATCCCATGGTTACATGAACCACCAAAACCGGGGCTATTTACAACTGGGGGCCTATAAGAATACATAGATGGGCATCACCCCTTTTTCTTATTAGACTCTGGTCCACCTGTTGCAACAATACACTGAATGCAAGCTAAAGAGATTACCCCTGGGTAAGACTCCAAGTGGGGATCTGCTGGAATGGAACAGCTGCCTGACCATAAAATCCTCCTTTTTTTTTTTTTTTTTCTTTATTTCTAGGATTCAAGCTAAAATCCCAGGTGCTAAGAGAAAGGCAGAGTAAAGCAGACATCAAGAATTCATCGACTCTGGTAGTGAATAATGGGGGAATCTGGAGTGAAACAGCTCTGTTCTTACACTTTACAGCAAATTTATCGTTCTTTTTTTTCTTGACACCATAATCTTAGAAACGTAAAACTCAGAAGCAGTGCTTTTCCCCTGCTGCTTCTGCACTTAGAATATTTGCAATCACTTGTGTCAAGCACTAAAGTATAGTAAAGAGAAAAGTGTACTAGATGTGTTTTTTTGTGTTGCTTATAAAGTGCATGATGGTGAGAGCCTAAATAATATTGACCTTTTTTATTTTATTTTTTTAGTGTTTTTCCTTCTTCTATTGGCATTGCTTCTATAACTTTTAATGTTACATGTGGCTAGGGGCTTTCCTGCTTAGCGCACTGATGCAATAGTTAAAATTGCTTCTACGTCACTGGGTTGCTGGTTGGATTCATCTTTATTAACTATATAGAATTGTAGACTGATGTTTTAGTGTTTTCCAGCACAAATAAAATAAACAGTAATCGGTACTTACGGTAATCAGTTTTGTATAACTCAAAAAAAAATGTGTGGTGGGTTGACCTTGGCTGGATGCCAGATGCCACCAAGCCGCTCTATCACTCCCCTCCTCAGCAGGACAGGTGGGGAGAAAATGAGATGGAAAAAAAACCCTCGTGGGTCAAGATAAAGGCAATTTAATAAAAAGGTAAAAGCAAAGTCCGCACGCGGAATTAAAAAGAAAACAAAGATTTTATTCTCTACTTCCCATCAGCGGACGATGTCCAGCCACTTCCTGGGAAGCAGGGCTTCGGTACGCGTAGCGGTTGCTCCAGAAGACAAACGTAAATAATGAATGCCCCCCTTCCTCCTCCTTTCTCTTAGCTTTTATTGCTGAGCCGACGTCATATGCTATGGAATATTCCTTTGGTCAGTTTGGGTCAGCTGCCCTGGCTACGTCCCCTCCCAAGATCTTGCCCACCCCCAGCCTACTCATGAGGGGGGCAAAATGTTGGCGAGGCAGCCCTGATGCTGTGCGAGCACTGCTCAGCAGTAGCCAAAACACTGGTGTGTTATCAACACCTTTCTAGCTACCAACACAAAGCACAGCACTAGAAGGGATGCTATGGGGAAATTTAACTCCATCTCAGCCAGACCCAATACAAAATGAAAATAAAACCCAGTACTTTTGTCGCAAGGGACTGACAGGCTGATTTACATGTATGGTAACTGGAAAGTTCCAGCATGTTAAATTTATTACAATTTGTATTACATTCTCTGTAGTTCCTAATGGAC
This sequence comes from Scopus umbretta, assembly GCA_013400535.1. Taxonomy (NCBI): domain Eukaryota; kingdom Metazoa; phylum Chordata; class Aves; order Pelecaniformes; family Scopidae; genus Scopus; species Scopus umbretta. The sequence continues at coordinate 21,121 of VZTL01046237.1, read as the reverse complement.
TTAATTATGAACTCTGAATATTTGCACTTATGTACTTGATACCGAATGCAGAAATAAATGTTACTAAATGTAAAAAGTTCTCCCTCTTGTTGCTGCTGAGATTATCTTGACATCTCCAAACTGAACACATACCGTGCAAAACGAAGCATTCTCTCTCTCTCCCCCCTTGAGATCTGCACACACTTTGCCTTTACAAAATGGTGCAGTCCGACAGGATCATCTGTAGCATGTAGCTCATCTATCACTTTCACATCTTGATTAGTACAGAAATAAACAAAGATCTTAGCACACAGTTTGTTTTATTTTGTTGGTGGTGTTAGCAAATAACAGGAACATGCATTAATTGTCTCTTCCTCCATTTGCACATTGTGCAAACCATAAGCAACACACTATGGGAGGGGTCAGCACAACACAAAGGACCTTTCAATTTCCTTACTGTCATGTGACTCTGTTATCCAAAGCTGTTCTTTGAAAATTACTTTAAACTGTGGGATCAATACTGAATTGAAATAAACATTTGCTCTTGTTTGAAGATTAAGGTTTTTAAAAATTCATGTTAGGTGTCTGAGAGCCATCAGACAAGAGAAACAGCTGTTGAACATTATTTAAAGTGCTTCAAAACAAACAATGGGTTAAGTGCTGAATGATTTGCCTATTTGTGGAACATGCACATGGAATTTATTTTTTACATAAAAATGTGAACATAAAAACATTTTTAACCAAATTGCAGTTTTTCTCTTTTTCTATCACAAAAGTTTTTATGCAGAACTGATTTTTTTTCCGCAAAGAACTAAATCCTTAAACACTTACCCAAACATTTTGAATTGAAGTCTTTCCTTAGATTCGTTCAATTCGCCTTCCTCTCAGTTATATATGGACATGGTGACATCTGTGTTAGGCCGGGCTGCAGTTCTGTTTGACTGTCTATAAACATACAACCCAAAATGAGGAGTTGGTAGAACCGTTGGTATGACTGTGGGCTAGTTAATTCTTTTGAGGATTCTCAAATAGCCTCATTTTCATTTAAAGTTTATATTTAAATATTTTTCTTTGGTTTTATTTAAAAATACTAAAGTGTCTCTTAAACATCACCTGCAGCTAGATATGAACATTTTTTTCTCAATGAAAAAACAACTGCCTCAAAGTGACTATATGTTGCTTTTGATCAAATGGAATGTTTGTTTTAGCATGTATAGCTTGCAGCCAGGAGTTAAAATTCACACCTACCCCCAGCTTTATCTGTCTCTTGGACTTTCCTGGCGGTGCATTGAAATGGCCAGTATATGCCCTGTATCTCCAATGAAGACAGTACAACCTGTGCGAGTGTCCTTGAGGACAACGATTGACCTTCAGAATTTCTATTGTGGGGGGTCCAACATGTTAGTTTTGAAAATGAGCACATTTAATGTCCCATAAATGTGCTTTTCCCGAGCACCACCAATGCAGTTATACCCAAGACTAGCCTTTTGCAATGCGGAACCCTAAGCAGGATTTAAAGGCTACATCTCCTGTACACTTAGAAATCAAATTAAATAAAACCTTCTAGCAGTCCAAATATTCTTAAGAACCTAAATTAATAGAGACCAAGACCCCCATTCTTGTCTCTTCTAGCATCACCCTCTCTCAAAATCCATGGCCCTCCACTCCAGGCCCTCATCACCCTGACTGTACCCCTGCACACCCACCTCTCAAACCCATATCCTTTACTTCTGTCTTTTGTCACATCCTGCCATTCCAACCCAGCTCCCAAATTTCTTTGCAGCTGCCCTGACTTTACTTATATTTGGCAGTAACAGCTTGCAAGTGAGCAAGTGCTGCTGAACAGCTGGGAGAGGTTAATGCTGTGGGTGGAACCAATTTGGAAGACCATACTGGGATGTACCAGAAGCAGAGGACTTTAGCCAAGGCTTAGGTTGCTTGTGCTGTCCGTGGCTATTACCAGCTTACTGGGATCATGCAGCACTTTCTGTGATACCTTTGAACGTAGAAGCTTGGAGAAAGCCATCATGCCTGTAGCTCCTATAAGCCTTGTTTGCAAACAAGGCTACAAACTCATGGTCCTACTATACAACTTGTAGTGATAGAGCCCCTGTGCATATAGGGAGTGAAAGCTTGTGACGACCTTAGTGTTCCCTGCTAAGTCTTATTCATAGAGAAACACTATGGGGAGGGGTTATACCTCCATTTTTTGGGGTTTTCAAACAAGTGAGGGAAAAACCCAACACTGAGCTCGATGTTTCAAAATACTTGAGTGTGATTACAGTAGATGGCTGAAGATCCACAATGACTGACATTCATGGAATGAGCTGTGCTCTGAGGTACACAGGCTGTAAAGCTCTTTTGTTTCTGATCTTCATTTGCATTCAAAGTGAAGAGCAGCCGTAGGCAAGCTTGACTGTAAAAGCTGCAGACTTGTGAGGTTTTCTAGACAGGTGAAACCTGGGAAGCAGCGCACACTGCCTCAGTAAAAGGGCAGGGGAAGGGAGGGCATTACACCTTTCTTCTGTCTTCAGAACATTCATTGCTAGAGGAACCTGGACATGAGACCACATCATTAGTGCTTCAGAAGTCAGGTTGTTCCCCTAGTTCAAAGGCTGCTTTAACAACATATGCAAGTGTATGGATGTTTTGAAGATCCATCTAACCAAGCGAGGTTTTTTCAGGTGGTTGGAATTAGGTGTGTAGTAAATACCTTGCTTAAGCAGTGTCTCTCATCCTCTGTCTCTGGGTAGTTTGAGATGCTGATACTCCCTTTCTGGCGAGGAAGCTGAGAGGTTTCTAAGGTGGATGTCTCAGCTGGCAGGCTTGTTTAGATGCAAGGACAGGTCTGGACCAGGCCTTTCTATGGCTGGTATCTGGCTGGCAAACATAAAAAAGATGGCTGTGTTTTGATCTGCTCAACATGGTGCTGCCTTTCAAGGAAGATAACAGGTCTACCCGCTGAGCTTAACTTTGAAAGCCAGACCAAATGACTGTGCTAATTTAAACTGAAACCAGTTTAACTCTGACTTGGGTACATGAAATCAGGAGTGGTGTGCTGGTGGGAGAAAAACATTTGTTAGAACATCTACACCTACAAATGTGTCTTTCTTAGGCTCTGTGACTTTAAAATATCTTCTCCATGGTTTCACATGTACCTTTCAGAAACTTTATAAGCCTGCTCCTAAACTGCTGCCTCTTAAGGAGAGGTTTGGTCGTTACTAAAGAGCTCTGTCAGTGCTTTATGTCACTTGAATATCTGTCTACGTACCTTGAAATGAATACTCCATTGGTAGTTTGATGTGAAATGTGAACATTCTCTAATGTCATTGGTTTTGATTCCCTGCTTCTCAGTGCCTCAGCATTATTCCACTCTTCTTCTAGCCTATGTATTTGCCTCTGAGCAGTTACTGATCTCTTTTATGGTTCCTCTGCTCTTTAATATTAATCTAGTGAGAGTAGGATCATAAAACACATCAGTGTCAGGAAAGCCCTGGAACTGCGGGGAGATAAGAATGATATAATATTCTGTGAGCAGCTAATCCAGTTAAAAGGAGCCTGTCTTCTTCCCCACAGCTTTTGCTATCTCCCTACACACTTTCAGATGGCAGCTGGCTCCCATCCCTGCCCTGGTGGGTTACAAGTCAGTCAACTGTAAGCTTATCAGCCTTTCCTTCTCCATATGGGCCCAGGGAAATATGTGGCAAGCCCGTGTGTTTGCCCAGTGCAGCTTTGCAAACACCAAGTGTGATGTATTTCTTCCTGGCTCTTCTTCATATTTTCTTGTCTCAGGGACAGAAATAAAAGATGCTCCATCAGTGAACTTGCATGCGAGCTTCCTGGGATGCTGGCAATCAGTGGAGTGAGGCTGCTGGCATGAAGGAACCTGGTAAGACTGGCTGGCACATGCAGCCACTGCGGGCCATATGGTATTTGGATAAGGGTGAGACATGTCCACTGATAAAAGAGTCAATAGCTGCAGTGCCTGAAAATGGAAGGAGGAATGGTCTCTATTTCTATTAGGCTTTCTTGTTGCTCAGCTCCTTTACAGGCGAGAGTAGCAAAACCGTGCTCTCTGCCACAGTGGGGAAAGACACTAAGAGTGGATGCTCCTTCTCCAGAGGTGCACATGGAAATGGGAGTTGACTGTAAGTAGGTACATGGGCTTGATCTGCTTCTCTCTTACCTGACCTGTTCATTTACCCATCATTGGTGTTTGCTCGTAAGTGAATGGTCAGCTCACCATCTGTTGGTGCTTTCCCTCTGGTCAGCATCTAATCCAAGTAACTGCAGGCTAGCAAGTCAGATACTTGTGACTTGCCACTTCTACAACTTCACTTTCTTCTTTGTATGAGTAGCTGTTTTGGGGGGAGGATGAGCTCCGCAGAGTCAGAAAGGACACCTGAGCCTCCAGAACCCACTGCAAGCCCAGCTATCTTCACCACCTCTGCAGCTCCCCTAGAAAGAGTGCTAAATCTACAACTATGCCAGATTTATAATCTGGGAAACATCACAGTGTGCATGCAAGGCAAAGTGAAGTTACATGGGCAGGCAGGTATGTGGGTAGACTGTTCTGTCTAGCACCCTGGCAAGCCCCTGTTGACTGGGATGTATGTGCCCATCTCTGCATTGCCCGTGTTCTCATCTTCCCTGTCGCTCATGCTCTGCCTCAGCCAAAATGCTGGGAGATGCTGAAGGGACCAGGATGAAAATAAGAAAGTGGGCTCGAGCTGCAGAAGGAGTCTGTTGAAGAAAACCAAAAGACAAAGTAGCCCTGTGCTGACATGCTTTCATTGCTTTTCCTTCCTGTCTGCTCCTTAACTAGCAAGTCAGACTCATTTCTCATGTTCACTGAATATCAAAGTGGTCCAGCCTCAAGGTTGCAATTTATGCCTTCTCATGGCTCTCTTTGTTGAAGTTGAAAAAGTAATTCAGTCCATTGAAGCTAATCATCATTCACAGTAAGGCCCCTCTGCATATATTTCCCTTTATGAGGGAATTATAAAAAAGACATTAGTTAAGTCTTTACTTCTTTTGTACAGCCTTCTAATTTGGCTAGTGATGTAAAGTAGCCCAGCCCAGTCCAAAAATATCTATAATGTTTTATAGATGTGACCACAAAAAAAAAAAAGATATATAACATCCAGGCAGTGGAGCGACTTGAGTAGCAGATGTCTTTACACAATATTTTCTTCATCTGCCAAGTTAGACATGAGGCCTAATTTCATTTCTCCTAATTCCACAAATGCTTGCTTGGAGAAACTACCATCCACATGATTACTAGCCTGTTACACTAAATGAAAAACTATAACCTTTGGCACAGGCTAAATGTGATCACTGAACAGTTACCAGCAGAACATCAGCTTAACTTGTCAATTATCAGCAAATTTGCAGCACTTAATTAGAAAGCAGTGGGGCTGTAACTGTCTTGGAAGAACTCATCTGAAGAAACACCTCCTCTATTCCTTCTTGCTGGAAATTCTGAAGTCCTGGAAATCTTCCTCACCTTTCTCTCCCCTCAAAACCTAGACAATTTACAACTTTTTTTCAGCTGAAATATAAAGCTGTGGTGAACTATGGAAAGCAAAACTATCAAAAAGTATTCAAGTTTTCATGTCAGCTTAAAAAAAACTTAAGGAGTATAAAATTCTGATAGTACCAGTGCCACTTTTGAACACCAGACTTTCAGAAGTAAGCTTAAATTTTAATTCTGACATCAGGAATCTCTCTTCTCAAGTGTTTTATCTCGCCCACTCTCCCAACAGCAATCACAAGTCTATGACTCACATACTATACCAATAGTGCAAATTAAAAGAAAACATTGTTTCTACTGCCATTTAGCCAAGGTACTCCTACAGCTCTCCAGTCACAAGAGGCTTGAGTAAATCTGCCTTCTGGAGTGAAATGCTGTGGTCTCTGTTATGCAGGATGAACTATGGAATTGTAACTTAAGTTTTGCAAAAGAAATCAGACAGGGAAGCTGCTATAGAGTTGTGTACCTGGAGTCTCTGATACAGTGCCATGAGAGAAATTATGAGTGAAGCAGACAAAACTTGGCTTAGTAGAAGATTTTAAGGACATCTTCAGGAGCAGATGGTAATTGGTAGCATTAAAAGGAAAAGTCAGTACTGGAGTTTCCCAATATTAGCCATATTTCAACTTTTCATACATAAAATGAAAATAAATAAAATAACCCAGATGCAGAGGATGCTAATGAGCTTTGCTAAAGATACGAAGTAGTGACGTATCAGAGGAGACCACTGGGAATTGGGATGACATATGGAAGGAACTGGGTAATCTTGAAGCCCATAAGATATAAAAATTGGATGATATTTTGCATCACATATAAAATGTCATGTCCTGGACTGATAACAGAAAATTCTCTTGTTGGCTAGAAGGTTGCTGGTTAGAAACAAATATTGATGAGAAAATCTCGCTCGAGCACAGTATGAAAGCATGCAGTGGGGCAGAGAATTGCTATTAGGGGAATCCAAGGGAATGTATGGGCCATTACAGGAATGGAATCCAGAAGTTTGGCTTTGTTATGCTAGCAAAAAGAAGGCTGGGAAGGGGGGATATAGTTTCTCTTTATGCATAGATGGAGGGTAAACAACAGGAATGCTGAAAGCTGCTTAAGCTAGCGCTTAATTAAGCTGCTTAATGCTGACACAGGAAAAAATTACATTGCATGGTTTTGGTTTGGAAATTAAAATTTATTATTGGTCAGGGAAACTAACACTAGCTCCCAAATTGGAGTTAGAAACAAGCAATGTGAATCTAAGAGTCATTCAAGGTAGGAAATAGATTACATACAGTAAGCAGATAAAATAAGTTGATAAAATAAGTAGATGGCAATTCCCCATGTGGCTGTTTTTGTGCTGAAAGTGAGTTTACAAGAGAGGATTTCAGGGAATCACACACATTTTTTTCCCAGAAATTATTACACTAGTGTGTTATCTATTAGAAAGTATCTGTGTTTATTTGATAGGAAGAGAATATTACAGATGCTCATCTGATTTAGACAAGTAGAGCTACTGAAATCAGAGCAGCTCTCTCCAAATCATATGAGCTCAAAATTTGGTCCATTCTTTTTGGGAAGAAAAGATTGCCCTTGTCACTTATTATTAACTACTAATCTTTTTGATTCCCAGAAAGGTATTCCAGGCTCAGCAGAGACAACCAGGCACCAGTGAGGCCATCATTAGACTTGTGACAAAATTTTAAAGCCCTGTCAACTCTTGCAAATGTACTTTGGGCTTCATGCCTCCTCTTGTTTCCTGGGAATTAGGAAGATGCCATAAAGAAAGACTGGTCCATGTCTCCCTCTGAATCCTGTTTGTTGTGACATAATTTTGTACGCAGGGAAAAGGGTAACCAGATTAGATTCAGGTTGTGATGGATAGGTTAATAGAAATGAGTGCAGACAAACCAAAAGTTTTTTTCTGGCATAAGTAAATAGAGGGGGGAAAATCTACTAGAATTCACTTCTTAGTTTTTACTCTAATAAACTTGTCAGGAAGCAGATGATTTATGAGACATGTAAATTTTCATTCATGTTGAACACTTATTTGCTTTATCCATGTTCAGACTGTGAGTTGTAGCCAAAGGAAGGAGGCAGCATATCCTCCCAGGAAGCATTGCCCCTCCTTACTCAGACCTAATATCCTGGTACCTCTTGTAAGCTGGTGCTGCATTGCCCAGCTACTCTCACCATAAGGCTGGGCAGGGATTTGACTTTCCCCATATGGTGATCAATGCAGTAGTTAAATTTATTTCTGATACAAGGCAGAAATAAATGCCTAGAAGTCTGGAGCTAGAAGTCAAAGCTATTTCTTAACTTCAATGTCCTCCTGCCGTTGTAAAACCATCCCAGTTTATGACCTATCCTTTCTTCATGTCTGTGCTTTATATGTCTGTACCATATTTACTGCCCTCATCTTTGACCGGAGTTTGAAAGCAACACATGGAGATAAGGTCTTGTTGGACAAATAGCGTGGCAGCAATTGAAAAGGCATGTGTCTAGGAGAGGAGACAGCCTTGCAGAGGACCTTTCATGTAAAAGCCACTAGAAATTTACTGCTAAGTGCTAAAGAACTTGAAGTCCTTCACAACTGTGGAAGTGTTTTAAGTTCTAGTGAAGCCCTGTCTTGAAATATCTGCTGGGGAAAAGGGTACTATTTCACATCAGAAGTCCTGATTTTGAGGCTGGTTTTGCAGAAAAAATGGTTATATTTCATTAGGAAACAGGAAAGTTACTATTGTTTTTCCATTAAAATCTACAATTCCACTGATAATTTTTACAAAGCTGTCTGTATCACTGTAACAGTGGGACAATATATTAAAAAAAAAGAACCAAGACAGGAAGAATGGTTAAAACACTACCTGGAAATGCTTCATTGCTCGAAAAGGAAACAACCTATAGTTTTTCCTCCAGTATCATTTCCAGCTGAGGGGCTAAATTCAGCAAGAGAATTGAGAATTTCTCCCCAGTACGCTGGCATTATAGAAATCAATCTGTTTACTTGGCTCAGAGGCACCTGAATTTCAGTCAGGTACAAAACTGCTTGTGGTCTGCAACCACTGAGTTCATTGAGGCCTGTCTCTTGCCTATGGTTTAAAAAGATTTTCAGAAAAAGAGGGCCCTTTCCTTCTTCCTAGCAAAGTTTTATCTTGTTCTTACCAAATTGGCTGTCATGAATAAACAGATGACCTTTTTTTGTTTTGTTTTGTTTTTTAAGCCATATAGGATAGGTCTTCTACTAGTCCAGATCTATGAGCAGGTCCAGGAATTACTATGTTCACCTAGATCATGGTATTCTGCCTGCAGTGAAATGAAAACATGGATCCATCTATTCTGGGGGTTAACTGGAGATACTTTTCATACTGGAACAGCAGAAGAGCATTACTATGGTCTACAAGGTGGTGGACACTGATTGCCCCCATCTCCTGCACACATCAGGAGGAGAGGAGGGTGCTCATCTCACTTGGGATCAGGTCCTGTGTATGTACCCAACATACAGGATTAACTACAGATCATTTAACACATGGCTGTTCTTGGCACAGTTCAATTTCCAAAGCAATTTCTCGGAGTGCTGGAGGTGAAGGATGGCACCACCTTTGCTGATTGTCCCTTGCTGAGCCATAAATTGATAATGATTGTGAACGAAGAAGATCTCCAGTAATAGCTTGGCAAGGTGGCAGCAGCCATAAATACGTAGGGAAGAAAAGGGCCATCTCCTAACAAGCTGATTATCTCTAGAGGAAAGTTGCAGCACTTCCTATTACACTTTTTTAGATAATTAAAAAGAGGTGATATTATCCTGTTGATTATTTATCTCTGTGAGCTTAGTTCACATAGAAATAATCAGCAGTGCCACCTGATATTCCCTCATACAATCACTACTTTATCTTCATTTTTGAATAGAGGATATTTGTTCTTAGAGCCCTTGTTTTTAGTGATAACAGTAAAACACAGATCACTGCAAACACAGATTATTGCATTTAAAAAGCTCCATGGGAAAGCTTCAAAATGCAACTCAACTTCAGCCTGCAGTCTTGGAAAAGCAAATAAAGAATCTAAGATTTATTATTAGTATTTTAAAATCTTGCATGTTTTGAAAGATTGGGATGCCAGCATGGTCTCCAAGGCCAGAAATTTTCCAGTTTAACTGCTAGGACCTAAAAGTACTATACGCACTGTATTTCGCGAGAAGGTCATTTCATATGTTGGCCAAGACTCTTCTAATTGTAATATTTTGATCTAATCTTGACGTGATTCATTGTCTGTGACAGAGGAAATCCTCAAACCAGAAGCACAGAGGTTGCAACAATGAAGAAAATTCCCGATCAATCATCCGCTCTCCAAAAATGACTTCTACAAGGAACAACGACCCAACCATTGTCCCCATGGATGTGATGTGGGGGAAGGCGGTGAGGTCTTCTGCTGCCCAAAGCCTCCCTTGGACGCCTGTGCATGTTATGACCTCCATGTCGGCACTTCTGGGAGGCTGGCATGGGGTGGGGGCTACACCCCGCCATAACCCTGGGAGGTGGAAGTCTGTTTTGGGGGAGAGACCCAGCCTGAGCCTCTGGGAGGACTGTCCCTCTGCCCTGGGCCCTGAAAGCCTGGTTGCCTGGTAACGACAAGGCCTGGCCCAGACACCATTTTGATGTCTGGCCCAGCCGCCATGTTGAGGCCTGGTTCATCTGCCATGGTGCTCTCGTCCTCTGCGGTGGCGCCGGCCGCTCTCAGCCACCTGCAGAGACTGGGTGGGTGTGTGCAGAGCTTGGGGGGCTGCTGAGGTGCCTCCAGTCCCAGCACTGGGAGGGAGGGCTGGCCTCCCTAGGGACAACGTCCCCCCAGCTCCAGGCAGACCAAAGCAGGGAAAGCCCCAAACCCTGTGCTCTGCATATATTTTGTACAGTGGGGATGTGTGGAGCTAGGGCTTAATAGGGAAAATGGGTATTATTTTGCCTTAGCATTGGTTGTAATTTTAAATATCTGCCTAAGAGAATATGGCTAATGTTATCGCCATGGCTGCAGTGGCCATGGACTGTCTTTTCCTGTTTACCTGCAGCCTGGTTTACTGGTGTTAATGTAGGAGACAAAATCTGAAGGGAAGAGTCACTGTGAGTGTTTGGTGGGGAAGGGCCCTGTGTATGTCGTGTGCTTCTAAATGAAGTGTCTGCCATGGTTATTGATGCATTTCCTCCTTTTTGGTTTTATTATCACATATGGGGCCATCTGGTTCCTCTGTGGGACTCCCAAGACTTTTTGGCAAGCACATATGTGAAGACGTCTGGGGGTTTTTCCTCTTCAAGCCTTTCTACTACATCTTATTTCTGGAAACCTTGCTTAAAAAAGAGTTTTCAGGGACAGCTGCAGTCTCTACCTGTAACATAAACCTCCTCACTATCAACAGTGCTGATGTCGTAGGGCAGCACTGAGAAAAATCCTCCTTCCACTACAAGTCTGGTGGCACATTATGAAAGCAAATGTACTTTGCATGGTGGTTCAGGCACGGTGGCAGGTGGTGTGAGACAGATGCTTGTGGTCCCCTCAGCCTCTGAAGTGAGCATGTGGCATGGTATCTGAAGGAAGAAGGAAATTTTAAATATGCTCAAAGCACAAATTCATTCCTTTCAGGTCTTGAGAGGTTAGAAGCCCTTGAACTGTCTTGAATATTAATTTTTTTTCCTGGGCCATATCAGACAAGAACTTGCTTATGGAGCTGTTGGGCCTTCTTGGAAGATAAATGTGATGTACAAACCACATTTATCATGGTGTCTCTTGTAAGAAATACAGCCTGCTTTCAGGGTAGGTGAATAGATTACAGAGATGCAAAACTGGAGCAATTCAGCAATCAGCAACTTGGTGCAAAGGCCTTCGTGAAGGAGATGAAGCAATGACTAAAACCAGAATAAATTTGCTTTAGAAGGAAAGATTAATCATCATGCAAGAGAAGGATTGCTTCAAGTCTAAGCAAGGAAATTGCACCACAAGTAACAACGTTAGCCAGAAAAAAAAAGCACCAAATAAACTAAGTACCAGGAAATACATTTCAAACATGTTTTATCTGGCTCTAAAATACTTCTCTTTGAGAGGTAGGGGCAGATTTGCCTTGAAGCTGAGCTGTCTCAAGGGATGGACTCCATGCTGGGGGACACTGCCTCTGGTTATCATTTCAAATTTTCCAATTTTGGAACATTCAAAACTTTCCATTGCTGTCAAATCTGTTTAACTGTAATGGAAAGATATTCTTGTCTAACAAAACTGGTTTCTTATAAATAGGCAGAATTGGGCACAGCTTGTGGTTATAGATGTATATCACAAATTATTCACTTCTGGAGGCCTCAGCTGTCAGACTAAGGACTGTATGGGACTAGGGCTGAGCTTCCCTGTTACCTTTGAGATTGGTTGCAGGGCATTATCTCAACAGCTTAGTTTCAAAGGCTGTACAATTATAATGTTCCTCAAAGAGCTTATAACCTAGGGGTCAGAAAAAGATGAGACAAATGTCTTGGGGTGACATAAGCTGTAGTACGAGATCTAAGATGATGTGGAAACACTTCACCAGTAAATATCTGTGGTCTCAGTACTCTTCCCTCCCGGACACTGTCAGGTTGCAGTTCATACTGTGCCCAAAGGAGCCAGGGGGGTTGAGGAGGGATTTTAGGTGGGACAAAGCTGTGACAATAGTTTCTGAGAATGTGGTACACAAGTAATGCTTTGCTGTCCAGGGAGGATGAACTGATGCTGTTCTGAAGCCAGAAGTTTATGCCTGTGGCGCTGAATGAGAGACGCCAGGAGGGATGGAAATTGGATAGCTAACAGTTTTTGCCTATCACCTTGACTTTTATGCCACTTTTTAAGAGCTTAAAGGTTTGATTAGGAGAAGAGTGGAAGTGTGAAGAGTGAAGAAGGTGAGATAAAAGGCTGGCTGAATTTTGGAGTAGCATGTAGGAAAAAAATAGCAAGACTTTTCTGAGGGATTTTTTTTAATCAAAACCCCTGTGTTTGGGAAAGCTATACTTCACTAATGTTAGTTTACATTTAGCATTTAGTTTTGGTTTAATAACAGGCATAGAAGGAAATTTAAAATATTTGAAAACTTCATTGCAACTTTTTTCTGAATATGTTTCGTCTAGGAGATACAGACTTTGAGAGAGCAAATGTAAGCACAAAAGAGGAGAGAAAATCAAATAGATAAAAAGAAATCAAGAGGGGGTCTGGAAGAGTGACTTAAAGGATTGCAAAAAAAAAAAAGACTTCACAAGCAGAACTTAAATTAGATTTTAATATGGATTTTAATCTATGCACAATGTTCCCCAAATTTTGTTATGTTTCTGAGGAAAACAGCTCATAGTTCTGTTGATTTTTGGACAGTAAAAAGGCTGTGATTTCAGACTGCTGTTGTTAGAAAGAATTGTCTGGAATTACTACTAATTGGTGAAGCTGGGGCAAATTCTGCAAATTAGGCCACCCACTCTGCTGTTTGCTACATATATGGGTTTGTTTTCCACCATCCCTCCTTCTGAGAGTTCACAGAAAATGCTATACTAGTAGGTGATCATCATCAGGCCTGAAGATGGGCAGGTAGGATGGAGGTAGCAGATGCTCCTGGCCTTTGTTCCTACCAACTCTGGATAAAGATCCTAGTGAAAGGAGACAGCTGCTAGTTTTCAGACAAGTTAGTAGGTCAAATTAAAAACAGAGCTCTCATCTCAGCTGGCTCATTGCCTTGTCTTCACTACAAATTCACTTATGCTTGGATTAAGAATTTTCTTTTCTTGCCCACTATGAGGACTTAGTCTCTGTTACAAAATCAGAGTATAAAAAAATTTAATGCCACCACAACAGGTACAATAATCTTTTGGATGAATTCTAATCCTTGCAGTTATTATTCCAGCTCAAACTAAATTAAATTTAACAATGCAAAGAGTAGCTTCTAGAGTAATGTAAATCTCACTTCAGGCTTTGGTGAATCCGGATTAGTATTTTTGGTTGGAAAGAGACATAATGAAGCCATGACTGCTTGGAAAAATGCTAAAGATTAGCTACAGCCTGCTTAAAGGGAAATTATTTTGATCCACAGCTTTTACTTCAGTTTAGTAACCTCTATAGAATGACTCTTTTAAAAGATTACTTCTGCAGAATTTAAGTTGGAAGCATTTTGTGACTGAAAATTTTACCAGGTCCTGTGGAATTCATGTGCCACTTGTGCACCTGCCTTTTCTGTGCACCAGGAGGAGTGTGAAAGATGCTGACCTACTTTAGAACAAGGCAAAACAGATTTAGCAAATAATTTGCAAATAAATCCTTCTCTTTCAGAATCATTATTGCAGAACAATAAAGCAATATTTGAAGCTTAAAAATTATAGATTTTAATTTCACTATTTTTCATTTAGAAAAGCACTTGAAAAATGAAGACTCTGCGTTCAGTGGGGAAATTGTGCAGTGTCTTGAAGATACTATCACTGCTCTTAAGAAATTGGTAAGAAAATTTTAATATTTAGTTTTAAGTATATGGGAAGGAGTTAGTTGGTAACCATAAAATCAATCTTTTATGGTTGTAATATAAGAAGTGTTCTCTTGTGGAAGTTATATTCTACCTTAAGAGAGAGATAGGCAGTTTGGAGTGAAGTTGGTGGATGCTTGCATGCACTTTGCTGCCTGCAGAAGTTTGGCTATAGTAGAACAAAACAACATGACTCACATAGATCACAGTGCTGATCCAAGCCTTAGGTTACCTGCTGGTGTTTGTTTTAATGGAGGAACAGCCACTTATACTAGGGGCTAGTGAAATTTGAGGAGTGTCTGGGCCTCTGTGGAAGTAAAAAGAGGAAGGGTCTTATGCTCAGCAGAGTAAATTTGTACTCAGGGTTGAACTTCTGTTCCCAACTTTATTGTGTCTTCATAGTTTGCTTTTGTGCAAGAGGTGTAAGCTCTGAACCTACAGTGACTTAGTAGGAGCATCACAAAAATCACCTGAAGGCAAAAGTCTACTTGTGTAGAGCTTTTTACATCATAAGGGCCTTAATGCTGTTGGTGCAAGGGAGAAAGATAATGCTTCCCTCTCAGGGCTGCTGTGAGGATACATCCACTAATGTTCTCGCACTCAGCAGATGGTAGAGAGTCCAATAGGTAGGTGATTCGCCCTGTGACTAGGTGCAAAGGGATTTTTTTTAAACAATTTATCTTTCTTTGAAACAATTGTATTGTGTGTGATAATAAGAGACCTTACAGCAATTATGAGCTGAGGATGGATGTTCATAGGTAGCTAACTTTTGCTGTAAGATCTCTGAAGCCATTAAAGCCAGAATGGCTTCAAACAGAAAGTATTTTAAAACTATCTCCATAATGTATTTGTCTAGGTAGGTGTAAATCTTGTAAACCTTTATCCTTCAGTAGGCTGCTAAATCACCTATTTCAGACCAGCTCTGCATTAGTCTATTGGATGACTGTTTTATGTAACATGCTGAAATCATAAAGCTGTTTTCTTTTTCACTGCTTCAGCTAATTGAGGATGTAACTCATATGAAATTAAAACCTTTTACACATTTATTTCACACCTCTAAATATTTCATCTTCCCAAGGAAATGAGAGTAATTTATATGTGTCCATATAGAATTTGCTCTGTAGACGGTAACATTCAACAGTATCTCTTCTTCCCACAGTGTCTCAGCTGGTGATTGTAACTGCTAGCAAAACTGAAGGAGAAAGATGGGATTGGTTTTATGCATCGGTTGTGATGCCAAAGTCAACATCCATATAAAAACTGATTTCCTTTCCCAGACATTCGGGGCTTCATCAACCCACCTACAATTCTCAGTCATACAAATTTGGGGATTCAGTTGTTTGAGGGCTTCTCCCACAATCAGTTCAGTCCGTTTTCTCTTGCTCCACCATCACGCTAAAAGTGACCCTTCTCATACCATTAACCATGAACCAGAAGATGACTTTCTAGCGTGTCTCAAGGCTGGCTAGAGTCCCCCTTCTTCAGTATAGCTTCAGGCCACAGGGAAATGAGGCTCTTCTGTTGCCAAAATAACACCCTTCATGCACAATGGCAGAAGCTGACAGCTAAGATCTTCCCTGCCAGCACAACTTTTGTAGCAGAGATACAGCTAACAGCTTCCTGAAGATTGGTAATAGTCAGAACCCAACAGTTCCTGGAGATACATAGGTTTGTTCAGCTGCCTGTAAAACAAGTTACTCGTCATTTTGAACAGTGAAAGAAAGGAGGAAAGAAAGCAAGTATGAGCAAGGGGAATTATATATCTAGGCAGGGAAAATATCTGGTATAATCTAACTAAAAAACCCAAAAATAACAGTTTTGTAAGGAAGAAGTGCTTTTTCATCTGTTGTATCACTTGGTCTCACCTGTGGATTTTTTAACTGTCAGGAAGAAATTCGAAGACATACCCTTGAATGTCTAGAAGAGGAGACTATAAAAAACAGCAATCTTCGCTTCAGAATGCAGAATTTTCCAGGAGAGATTATTGCAGAAATGACAGGTAACACTGACTTAACCAGCTCTGAAATAAAACAAGAGAATTGAATTTTCTAAGAGTTTAAACAATCTGAAGTATTCTGTAAAATAAATCTTACTGCTAAAGATAAATCACTTTCAATAATAACTTATTAATGAAAGAAGATCGGTATTTGCTGATGTATGATACTTATTCTTTCACATAAGAGTGTAAATGAGAGAGCTTCACTGAAGATGCGCATAAGCACTAGAGGCATGACTGGAGAACTGCAGCATTCAGTTCTGATCCCAGCCATGCCACAGCCTTTCTCTGATAGTTGAGATGGAGCATGTGAGTGCTCTGTGCTGCAAGTTCCCACTTTGTGAAGTAGTGTTAATAATGCTTATCTGATGTGATGTTACTTTTGGTTGGGGTTCATCTGACCAAATGCTTATCAACTGTCTCTTTCAGACAGTAAAGAGAAAGAGGCACTTTTAGGCATGATTCATCTCACCCTAGAATAGATGTTTAAAGCAAGTCAGAAGAATCATGAACTTGAAGTGCCTCTTTCTCTCTATTGGTTATGAAGGGAAGTTAAAGCATTAGCTCAAATGTAGTTATCTAGATGAAAATAAAGTTTGAGGTCTAGTTCTCTTTTTTTTCTCAGTTATGGCTTCACTTTTAAGATGTCTAACCCATATTCTGCTATTTAGTCACAAAGCAAAGTGGTCAGGGAGTTGATCTAGATGAATGTTAGGATTTCTTCTTTTGGGGAGAAGCAAGGGAGTTGGAGTTTTTTATCTGGCTAACCGTGAGGCTGTGTGATTGTTAGTGGTGGCATAGAAGGAGGTATGGCGACGTGGCAGGGTGGCCAGGGAGAGCAGGACTACTCCTTTTGGAGTACTAGAGTTACATCAGCTTTAGGTTCATCATGATCAGCTACCAGCACTTTTCTTTTTTTTTTTTTTTTTTTTTTTTTCCCCGCTACATACTGTGTTGATTACTTTCTTATAGCCAATTTCCCCCTCACCTTCTCTCTGCCTATAGCACATGGTTCCTATGCAGTTAGTTGGTTGTTTATACTAGCTGCTCCCATTCTGCACCACCTAAGTGTTTTTGTGTGGGTGGATGTACACTAATGTGACTGTTATCTCAGAAGCTGAAAAGATGCTGTAGTACAACGCCCCTGCACAGACGAGCTTTAACCACAGTGCCTCTTCATGCAGGCTCTTCACTTTCACACAGCGGTGGCTTTTCTGGGAGAAATGCTACTGAATTTCAAGCAAATTGATCCTGCTCCTTGGGGGGCTGCCAGAGCTGGTTGTGCAGAAGATTTTTTTGGGGGGAGAGAAGAATAATTTTTATCAGCTCATTGTATGTCTAGGGAATTTCTTAGACATATAGCATGAAGAAAAGCAACTGTTCCGTGAGAACACAGCAGGCTTCTTGTTGATAAATGTAGATGACTCAGGGAAAATGTGATTAGACTAAACTACTGAAATAAAGTATGTGATTTCAGGGATGTTAGTGTCTTGGAATCACAGCTATTCCTTACCAGGTGACAGTACCTATAGTAGTGAATTAAAGATGATGACTACTGAAATAAAGTATGTGATTTCAGGGATGTTAGTGTCTTGGAATCACAGCTATTCCTTACCAGGTGACAGTACCTATAGTAGTGAATTAAAGATGATGACTACTGAAATAAAGTATGTGATTTCAGGGATGTTAGTGTCTTGGAATCACAGCTATTCCTTACCAGGTGACAGTACCTATAGTAGTGAATTAAAGATGATGGAGCAATCCCTTAATGCATTATCTCATATATACCTTTTTATTGCTGAGAGGCTTCTGCATATTTTGTATTTATTTTTTAGCTCTTGTTACTGCTGCACGTGAATCTAGTGCTGCTAAGATAAATCAGCTGCAATCTGCATTGAAAAGAATTGATGATGAAATTGAATTACTGGATGAGAAGAAAACCCTTTGTGAAAGACAGAATGCTGCACTGTGGTATGTATTCGTTTGAACAAGGAAAACCATACCGGTGAGATGATTAAGGAGAACTGAAATGTTATCAAAACACGGTGAGTAGTGCTTGTCCCTCACCCCTGCAGCTAGCTGCAGTTGTTCCTAGGCAACACTGCTGCAGCAGCAGGCCTGATTTTTAAGATTCTGGTTCTTGAACAACAGAGCCTGCCTGCTGCTGCCTGCCCTCTGATGAGCTAGCTTAGGGAAAACTGTCTGCAGCTTTGCTTCTCACACTGGCAGGGAGAGTTTTCTCTTTCAACAGTTAATGTTAAGGAACTACTACAAACAAAAATCATAGTTTTCAGTTAAAAAAAACTGTGGAAGGAACTCTGAATCAGTAATTGCACTAGAGATCCATCTTCCTCTTCAAGAGTTACCCCAAGAGGATACACAGACTTAGGAGATATTTGTTTCTCCCTGCCAGATTTCATGTTACTGTCACGTTCTGCCACGCTGCTAGAGCTGTTAAAAAGCAAATCACAATGCATTTTCTTAGGGGAAGCCTGCTTTCTTCATTCTTTCAGTGCTTGCAAGCAGCCCTTCCATTTTTAATGAAACTTACGGAAAATAATCACATCAGAAAAAGTAAAACTTTGAAAAAGGAAAAAGTTATAATACAAGTAACTGAAAGTTGTTTCATTGGAATGCAAGGTTGTAGATGGTCTTCCTCACAGGTACTGGCACATATCATGCTTTATGGTATGTATAGTGCTGTAGTAGAGTGAGTTGCCAACAGATGGATAGGCAAGTATTCATTTCAATGAACATCTGAACCAAGTCTTTGATCTGAATGAATGGTAGGAAATACAATTTTCATCTATTTTTTTTTTCCAGTGAGGAACAAGAATACTTGCAGGCACAGTATAAAGGAAGACTAGACTTGCTGAATGAAAGATTGGCAACAAAAGTTAACACAAATGTTCTCTTAATTGAAACCTGTGATAAAACAAGAGATACAGAAAGAGAAATAACTGGGGCGAAGGCAGCATTAGCAGAATTAAAAGAAAAAATAGCTGAAAAAATGAGTAAACTTGAGAAAGAGAAAGAAGAATGTGATAAAAAGGTAAAGGTTTTGAAATGTACTTTGCAATTTTGCAGATAGTTATATAGTGCCAAAAATGAAATGGCCTTAGAAATTATTCCAGATGTTGAATTTTGCTTTCTCATATGGAGCTAACTTATATCTCCGCAGCAGCACAAACAGAAAAGTGACTGTCTTGACATCGGGTGCACACATGCTGTTTTGACTTCTGTATACATGTGCTTATACACACCCACACAAACATGCACACATCAAGATTACACAGAATATGAGATTTGATTTCCAGCAGCACATGTCAGAATGTCATGTCTGTATTGGTACTTCTTACTGACTGTGGGACAAATAATCACGTACTGGGAATTCAACCCCTCCAGGCAAACTGCTTAAAATAAAGGTACCTATATTTTCAGCAAGATCTGAGATAAGGTTTTACTGTTTTTTATATTCTGCCCTACTTTCAGTTGTGTATATTTGATACCCTCTCTGAATGATAACGTAAAAGCAGATGATCAGATTAAAAGAAAGCTTCCTAGTAGAAAATATGGTATAATCAGGTTCCTACACTGGAATAAAATCACATGAAATTTTGACAGATCAGGTCCTAATTTGCATGTTATATTAATTAATTATTGTTTCTTTTTCTTATAGAATTTGGTCATTTGGTACATAGCTGTGGCTTCTGCAGAAAATTATTTCCTTGCAGTGTAAATTTTGTGCTTATTTTTGTGCTTTTGGAAGGCTTCAGATGTTCTAATATAATTTTTTAAACAATGCACAGTATATTGTTCAATTAATTGTATTATTTTTAATGTAGATGAGAGAAATGAAAAAAATCCTTGATACTCAGGAGGCAAAAACTTCCAAGAAAAAGCATGAATTTGAAAACTTGAATACAAAATTTTTGGACCTACAGCATTTGATAAATCTGAATTCAATGGTAGGTTATATACAACATTCTTTCAGTTCATTAGTGCAAAGATCAAAATTCAATTTCATGATTCTTCAAAGTGAGTGGAATTTATAGAAATGCAGCCCCTAGCTTTTAAGAAGAAAAAAAAGCTTGTATGATGTCTAATTGATTGACATTATTAACTGTTAGTTACTTGGTTATGAAGTTACTTTCAAAAATAGAAGGTCCATATAGACTGTTTTTACCAGCTTAATGAAACAATTGGCTACTCTGTGCAGGTCAATCTACTTATCAGGACATTCTTATAGGGAATATTAAAAAAAGTCAGTGAGAGGATGACTTGGATCCCAGTCCAGCACATGCCTCTGGTGGAGCTAGTTGGAGGATAATCTGAAAAACATAAATGATAATCAACAGATATTTAGTGGATGCAAATTGTGATATAGGGGGAAGAAATAGGAAGAAATTTAGAAAAGAAGACTCTGTTCAGATATTATGAAAGAGTTTGTACCGGAAAAGTGTTGTAGAAACTAAAATAAGCAAGGAGACTATGTTATGCTCAACTGCCTGAGAATGCATTCAGCAGTGTAAGTAACTCCACGCTGGTGGACATGACAATTTTAAGGAGGCTCAGGATCTGGAAAGTCAAAGCTAATAGGTCTAAAAGACAACCAGGCTTTCTCTGTCTGCCACCTACTTAATTGGCTTCCAGTTCAACCCTGCCTACTCTAGAACTACTTTTCCCTTTGTGCAGGGATAACTTACCAGAGAAAAGTGAGGAAAGATCAATGTCTTAATCTTCCCTTTTATGATTTCTGCAGAATTAACTCAAACTATGTGCATTCAGTTTAACATCTGCTGAGTTACCTCAGCACTACTGAAAGCAACAATACTGCAAAACTAATACTTGTGGAATGAGTTGAGCTAAATGGAGGTGTAAAACATCATTTTTTTGCCCTAGTCTTGCCAACTTCTGCTACTAGGAAGTAGAAGACACTAGAAGACACTGCTGTCTTCCCAGTAAAAGTCCTTTCTGTCTGAATATCATGTTAGTAAAAATTCCAGAATTGTACCTGAGTTAACTCTGCAGTAAGAGTCCTTTACATGATGGATTTCATATGTTAATTTTTAAAAGTTTCTTTTCATTTCCAACCTGCATTGATTATTTTTTTTAACTCTTTCAATAA
>VZTL01046236.1:0-27888 GCA_013400535.1 Scopus umbretta | reverse complement strand
ATATATATATATATATATGCATAGACTTTTTCATGGATCACATAGATCCATTACTAAGTCTGCAGAAAGGAGGTCAAAGGGAAGAATTTTAGATTTCTGAATTTTTAGTTCCAAACACTTATTCAAATTATATAGAACCATATGCTGAGTCTTCCATAGCAGCCTCTCACCCTTAGTTACCAGGCTAGAGTTAACCTGTGCCATGTATACCTTCCATTCCTGCCATTACTTGCATCACATAACTGGAAGCACCAGTTCTAGACTCTTCTTGCCATTAGGAAGAAGAGAGGCAGGTAGACAGAGATGTTATTTGCACAATACTCACACAGACTCTACTCTGTTCATCTCTGCTTCTGATTAGACACCAAAGACACCCAGACCCAAATGTGTCAGATATATTGTTAGCAGTTGAACTCTGCAATGAAACAGATTACAACCATATAACTTGAACCTACCCCCAAATCTTCCTAAACCTGCAAAGATTTTTGATTAAATGATAAACTTTGACCCCCTTATTGCTTATGCCAAATAAATGGTGAAGAATTTTTTTTCAGTACATAAAACATAAGCATTACAAATTGACTGCAATACCCCATATTTATTAGTATATAATATATATCTCCTGTATATCAGAATGCAGCAATATGTATTAGAAATATAACTTTTCTTTATAAAACAATACACATTCCAATAATGAACACTTATTAAGCTCGAGGTGCAACTAGAAATCTCAGCCTTATCCAATTCTTCTGAATGACAAATTCCAGGAATGTGAATCAGCTCAAAATTAAATATCAGAATGGCATGTTGTATTTGTGGTTCAAGAAATCCATTAAAAAGTTATCAGCATGCAAGGAGAACAAACTTTCTGAGGCACAGATGCAGATGTTCTCAGAAATGCAAAAAACAAAAGCAACAGTAGGTGATTTCAGAGGTGGGCTTATCTTGTATATGCTCACAACTCAAGTAAATACATCACTTCTGGAATTTGTTTTGAAGAAACAAAGAAAATGGTTAGAAAAATATTGTAACAAAGATTGTATCAACCTGTTGTTTTCGCTTGTCTTACAAGCTGTCAAGAGATCCAAGAAATGCCTTCTTGAGATTTTTGTTTGTACTTTTAGAAAATAACTTTTTGAAAAGCATGAAATATGTTTATAGAAAAAATATCTACATGAAAGTCACTCTTATCACAAAAATGATACTTCTATGTAAAGCAAATTCGCTATACAGATTATACTTTTTGAATCTACATATACTGCCTTGAACAAATGCTACAGATGAAAGAAAATTCATGGACATTACAGCTTAAGCAACCTTCATAACAAATACATATCACAGAAAACATGATTCTATATACAATGTCAGAGATTCTCTTCCATTAACATGTGTTAAATCTACTTTCTGATGATTATAGGAACCCCTATATGGGGTATACCATCTTTCCCCTAATGCCAGCTGATACCACTTTGTAAAATCTGCAAAACAGTCAGGCATCTGATCCAGAGCTGATCAGGACAATGACTTGACTTCTGTGGGTTTGTGGATTCACAATATGTTGCCCATGAAAAGGCAAGTATCCTTTTTGTACCATTTTTGCAGCTAAGCATACATCTTCACATCATTCATTGAAGCAAATTCACATCACACGCTTTAACAAAGCTGATGAAAAGTAACATATTCTTCCAAAACCTGGACCTGAATTGCCATGTTTTGAAAATCATTCAATTAAGAAAAGAAACAGCAGTAATCTTTGATTAAGCAGCTTTTTTTTATGCATAGCTGTGCTGGCAGCATGCACGTGGGTCTGCATAATAATTCTATCACCTAAAGATTACATAGCAATTATGTTTAAGAGTTATCATATGTAGAACTGCGGTAATGACTTGTGTTCCTTCTACGATGACACTCAGCTATTTAATATCATGATAATTACCATGATGTGGAATGGTACTTAGTAAATCATGTAATTCGTATAATTGCAGTGTAAATATATAATTTTTCTCATTCTTAGCCACTCAACTACCAGCATTAGTAGGAAAGAGACCTAAGCCATCACATACAGTATGTTCACCTGCATTCAGTGAAGTCTGACTGTTCTCAGAGGCTACTGCTGCAATGGGGGAAAAATTCTTCAAAAAAAGATGAAGTGCTAAAAACAGTGAGACAGAGGGAAAGAGATAAAGGAGAAAATGCAGAAAGATACAGCAAAAAAAGAAACTGATTATTTCTTTTTTTTAATTACATTTAAATGGGAAGGACTGCTGATTACTTTCGATTCCTACAATATGGATGGACTGGATTACACTGTTGACATCTTAAAAATATAATTCCACTTTCAGCTGGCTAGGAAGATGTGTTAGGGCTTATCCCAGTATCTGTCTGAGATGCCACATTAAAACCATTTCATTAGTTAATGGCATTCAGTTTTCCTCTAAAAAGTAATGAAGGCAGAAAGCCTTAAAAATATCAACAGGAAATTGGGTGACAAATATGACCTCATTCCCAAATCTCCAAGGAAAATAAGTCACTAATCACAGGTCTTCCTACCTATCCTTTTGCCCTGTACTTTCAGCCACATGCGGGGTTTGGTAAAATTTGGTCAGGGAATCAAATATGTATATTTGATTTGGTACTCCAAAATAATTTATTAGTTAATTATAGAGAAGCAACTTCAAATCAGACTCAAGCTCCAGCACTTCCTATTTCCTCCCCTTCTGGTGAGAGAAATATAATTATCCTCAATGTCAGCATCTG
The DNA here is from genome assembly GCA_013400535.1 of Scopus umbretta. Lineage (NCBI taxonomy): Eukaryota > Metazoa > Chordata > Aves > Pelecaniformes > Scopidae > Scopus > Scopus umbretta. The sequence continues at coordinate 25,131 of VZTL01046236.1, read as the reverse complement.
AATGATGAAGAAGTGCTCATTCACAAAGACTCAATACCGAGACTTCCGCACAGCTACTTATCTGCTTTGATCAAGGTACTGCCTGGAATTACTAAAGGATCCCTGCTGACAGACACGGTAAAATAACACTGATAATAATAAAGCAGAACAGCAAAGTACTTTCCAGAAAAATGTTTACCATACAGCAAACAAAATCAACATTATTAATTGCAAATTTAACATGTACACATATTTTTAAATTACTACTGATCTCTGAACGATCAACTCTACAAAGCCTGTACAGACTATTTCACTGGGATTAAAAATACAAAAGTTCTGTACTACTGATCCACAGTGACCTTGGGTGACATTTTCTCACTCGATTCTCTCTCCTCCATTACCTCTATATCATCCGCTTAAATTTTTTTAGGGAAAAGATCTTCCTTGTAGAATTCTTTTCTTACCCCATAATGTCAGCCTTATGTCTGATGTACTAATACTATAGTAATAAATAGCATTAACCACGCACTAAACATCTATCCTCTGAAAACATCAGAGACGCATCAAAGCATCTCTGGCGGGGCCAAAGTATTCCACATGTGTAGTTTCATTTGTTGTAGCTATTAGTCATGGGTACTAAAACATCACTTTGACAAACATAAGCACGTAAACAGTGTATTATTTACATATTTTAACAGCAAAAAAGTTTTCTCCTAACGAAGCAAGGGATAAGGCTCAAAGTCATACCAAAAACAAACTCTCATTTTGTTATTACTCATGATAAATTACACACATAGAAATTACTTCAGAAGACCCTAATCTACTTTTTCAGTAGTTCCAAATACTGTCAACATGGTAGCATGCTGAATTTGCCACTGGAGTCTTTGCAGCTCAAACCTCAGTGGCACTCAGTTAGCTGAGCTCATGTTAGAGATGCATTACTACATCTCATTGCACCAGAAAAATGAGGAAGGCACGTCCCAGCACAGCAGTCAAAAGATTGTCTCCTCTTTTATGTTTTCTTACAACGAGGCAGAGAGCCAAAGGTACCGTGTTTGAACATTGCCTTCAGGCACTACAGTCCAGCCGTAAGGATAGGGGCAACTCAGCGGCTTGAAATCTGCTGCAGCAAAACTGACACTGCCTTTACTCTCTTTTTCAAAAGGCGATGCATCTGCCACAAAGGCAAAAAAAAACCTCTTTCAAAACCCAATACAGATATAGATGTATATTACATATAGAATAATGTATACATCTTCATATTCTAGAAGCATAAAATGAAGGAAAATAAGTTTTAAGTTTCTGTTGCCTGCTTAGCTTCCACTGCACTGAGTCTGGATCCTGTCATCTGTCAATGAATCCAACCTTAAGGGACGTCAGCGCTTAAAAAAGAAAAATTACATTTGCTGTGAGGTTTGGAATTTTTTTCTTGCTTTTCTTTACATTAGATATAATGTATATATGGCAATGCAGTATCAGAGTAGCAAAGAATGTTTTGTCAAGGCGTATTTTTAACTCAATTCTTGTGTAAAAGGCACAAATTTTATTCTTATATTCTATATACCCGCCAGAAACTCTGAAAATACATCTGTAAGGAAGTATTACCCACAGTGGTGAGAATGCTTTGCCAAGTTCTGAGTGCAGTATCCACTGAAGATATGCCAATGGCACTTGGTACTTTTCAAGTTTTCGCTGAATTTCAAAGCACAGGCATTTCTTCCTATTATTATAATCACTGTCATTATTATAATGCCAGTATACTACTACTCATTTTGCTAGCTCTGGTACAAATGTCTGTAAACATGCGGTTCTTTGTCTGGGATAATTTAATGTTTAATAAGAAACAAATACAACAAGTGAAATGAAAAAGCAGTAGAAGAAAAATAAAAAGGAAGGAAAACAATATAAAGAAATGTAATCTAATGACCGGGGCTAAAAGTCCCTCCACCCTTTTTTTTCCTGAAGAATAGTTAGGTTCTTTCTCTAATTTGTGTAGCTATGGAAATACATTGCTACACAGACTAACTGTTGCTTAAGACAATCATTTTGTGATGAGTGTACACAACAGTGCAGTCCTCTGCAGGGTTACACCAACTTCTGGTTTGTATCTGGTTTGATAAAAGCAGGTTCTTGGGGAAAATCTGGAGGTCTGGCAAGGCATTAATTACAGTATACACAGAAGAAAACACTGAAGCATCTGAAGGAAAAGAAGACTTATGAACTCAGACTAAGCCTCCAAATATGCCACAAAATTATTGCCTTAAGGGTGTGTATAACTAGGACAATTTTTCAAGCACTTAACACTATGGTTGATGATTTTTTTTTTCTGCTAGATCTAATGTAACACAAGATTTTCAAGTAAATGTTCTTTCATTAGTTCTTCAGCTTTCAAAAAGACAACTTCATTTAAAAACCAAATGGGAACATTTTTAAATATGCTATGCTTATACTATAAATTGGATAAACGAGGCAATGAACATGTTTATAGTACACTTTGCAATTCAGCTTTAAGTTTACACATCCTAACCACAGTTTACCAATTAGACCATACTGAATTCTGTGCTCCCATAGTGGACCACTAACAGTACCAGTGAGAACTGAGGTAAGACTGCAATTTAAGTTAACCTTCAGCTCAGATGCAAACTATTCCTTCCATAAAATACTGGTTTGTGACTCAGAAAGTCAATTACGATGCATGTTATGAGATGCAGTCTATTTGAAGAACGCTACGCTATTCATAGGGGAGATAGGAGATTGACCACCACAAAAAAAAAAAAAAAAAAAAACAACCTCCATGGCAATGTGTCATGCCTAATTCCAATTATTTAATTGCTTAAACAATGAGTTGGTTTTTTTTCCCAACCAGAAAATCTTGGATCTTACCTGTATATTGTAGTGATATTTTATAAACAACACTTCTTAACGTAAGTATTTTGTCCTGAGAATGTAATTGAACTTATTATTGATGCACACTTGCTTTTTTTAAAACAAATAATTTTATTCAAACAGTTAAAGATCAAATTAGGAAAAAAAATTGAAGGCTGTTCTGAAGACCTGCTGAATCGTGAGGTTGAAGACCTCGATATTTTTAACTGTCTTTGAACTATAAGGTGCAAATTACACTGTGTAGTCTTCATCATCTCAAAGTTATACAAGCATGAAAATCATCTGCATTCATCACTGATAAAGTGAGAGGTAGTAGGTCATAAAATCATTCCCTTTTACCAACACCTCCTCCAGTGTTTCTAGCTGTAACAATCATGTTTCAGTTGATAATTTTCTAGGTCATAATACAATAATATTCACCAAATGGACAAAACAGAAGCAGTTTAATACATGAGTTTTTATACTTTAAAGAGTTTTCATATGTACAGCATTGCAAGGGTCATTTATGAGTGTAAAAGTTAAAATTCAGGCATCCTGCAACTGTGCACTAGAAGCAGCAAAATGTTCTCTATGATTTATTGTTCTCTAGCTATGGTACTTCCAAACAAATTTGGTAAAAAATACATGTATAATTGAAATAAAGAAACTCAGCTTTTTGTATTTTATCATGCCACTTTACGAGTCAGAAGCATTCCTCGCAACCATAAATAAATTTAGTTCTATCCTTCATTGTGAAACCTGTCATTTGATATTGGATCTCAATGGGAACATTAAAGTGTGTAATTAAACTCTGAAACCAGGTACAGTAAAGAACTTAATTTACTTGAAGAGAGCTAGCCTCTACTAATGTTTTCACCGTTTATTAGAAAAGTAAATCACAAAGGCTCCAGGTCAATAAAAAAGGACAATTCTGACTCTCACATAGTAAAAAGCCAAAACAGGTCTCAATCCTTATTTAACTGCTGAGCTTGTTCATTACTTAATGAAAAAAAAACTACAGTGAAGAAAGAAGCTGTACCACGTCATACAACATTTACACTCAATTTACTCAGTGAATAAATGAGCTAAAAAATGGACAAGACAATCTATTAAAACATTAAGGAAATGGATGACTAGGCGGAGCCCTCATTTTAATGTTTACAGCTGCATGAAAACAGGAAGACACACAGTTGACCTACAAAATATTGATTTAGAATTTCTCTTTCTAATTTCTTTTTGAGCTGATGCCATCCAATTCAATCATCTGATGGTATATAATCTTTCTGCGCGTCTTTTAATGCCTGGACGTTCTAAGAATACTCATTACTCAAGGCCAAATTCTTCTTTCTGGCTCGGATTATATATCCTTTATTCACATAGTTGCTCTCAAACACATATTCTTCTTCCAACTATGGAGCTCCTATTTAAATTGAACTTGCAAGGGTAGCTGCATACACACTGATTAAGGAATATGCAGCAGGGACAGTTTCACACTGCTGTACTCAATTAAATCTCATACAGTAAAAATCTTGCTACCATCATTCAAACTTCTGCAGTTGACCCCAAAGAGCAAGCAGTGCAAGACCGAGTCTGAGTTTTGGCCCGGGGACACTCACATTTATTCTCATGAGTAGCATCACTATTGTCCAAGGCACACAAATATGTGTCATTAAAGGCTCTTTCTAACGTATGTATAGTCTTCCCTTCTTTCTTCCAACTTTCAATCTGCTGCTGCCACTAATTCCATCCTGCTGCACGAATTTATTTTTGGAAAAGAGACACTAAGATGGAAAATACTGCTATTTTCAGCTACTGCATTTCAATTAAAAATGATGAGTTAATAGAGGCAAATCCTTTAGCATAAATGACAGTGGAACAACTTTGCGTTTAGAAGACAGTTCCATTTCATTGTTGTATTTCCAAATTACTCAGAGACAAATACCTTGTCTTTAGCACAGCATTAGAAAAGCAGACCACTGGAACTTGGTACCGGACAAATAATTCCAGATTAAGAATTCAGTCAATTATTTTTTCCTGTGATTGCCTAACATCTAACATATCTAAGACCATGCATATCTCTAATGTTTTCTCTACTCAGTGTCATCTTGTACATTGTCCTGTAAGAAAAGGTGTTGGTTTCTAACTTGCAAACCATAAAATTTGAGCCCCAAACTCTACCATGCATGGATCAAGTGGTGAAATTAATGGTGGCTGAATCCAGTGTTTTTCTATTCCTTTTTATGTATTTCAGTGTGTATAATTAAAAAACCCACCCACATTCAAGGTTATGAGTCAGGGCTTTGTTTTCAGGTGATCGAAGATGATTTAGTTCTGCTTTGGTTCAGTGAAAGTCTAATAAATTTACTCTAACATGAAGATGGCCCCTAGTGATTAAGGGCGTGCTATTGTAACAGGGCACACAACTGCAAATTTTAAGTGAATGAGTGCTTTGCTTGAATAACATTGAGCAAAAATTGAAGGATCTGGTACTGCATTGGCATCTCTTGCAACTCTGTTTACACTCCATAGAAAGAAAATCCCCAAATGATTCAATATACAGCAGTATGAAATGCTCAACTTGTGTTATACCAGCTATATAGAGTGATCTAGCTCCCTGAGAATTTAAAAAATACTGTTCTTTCAGAAATGTTCTCCATGACACGTAGTACAGCGGGTAAGAGCAGGTAAGAACACATAACCATGAAATCATTAGGGTTGGAAGGGATCTCTAGAAATCACCTAGTCCAACCCACCTGCTCAGAGCCTATTTGCACATTTTATTCTGGCAGAAGCACTGAGTTTCAGTCAACTGGGTTCTCACCTTTTTTCCTGACCTGAAACAGGACATAAGACATTTGCTTTTACCAGCAAGTGATTTTCCTTCTTTGTGTTTATCAGGCTGCACTTTCCAAGGTCAGTGATATATTGTGTCAAGCTCCATGCCACCAGACATAACTTATCTGTAACTTCTAGTAGGCTTTACAGTTTAAGATTTGCTGGTGTTGCGGAGTTTAAGACTTTCAAATTCCCCATGTGCCAGAACAGCTCTAAAGAGTCTTTTTCTTCAGTATGAGTTTGCTTCTGGCATCTCAGCTGTGCGACTGGCTGTTCTTCCCCTAGGAATTGTTCCATGCATTTCAGGCTTCCCAGCACAGTCAGTACCATCAGTTCAGTCTCCTCAACTCTGGATTATTCGCCATCACTAAAAGCGGAAAAAAGCCAGAAGGATGAGAGTTTCTTCTCATGAAGAGTATAAGGAACTCCCTCACATCCAGTTAACACGGATTAACGTGCAGCAGGTGCAATGCTTACAATCATGGATACTGAAATATGTTACTGTTGTGATTTCAGTTCGTCATCCACTACTACTGATTTGCTTTTTCTGGCCTAACGTGTTAATTTCATTTAACTGTTCAAGCTCTAAAGTAAGTACAGACACTAGAATCTAGAACTATTGCTTTGCTTCCTCAAACATTTTTTAAGTGATGTGTCTCTAAAGTTAGAGGCTCCTGGCAGAGCCGGTAAAGTGCAAGAGACAGCCATATATGCTCTTAAGACCAAGCAGCCAGGCAGCTTTACTTACAGAGAGTTATTTTATAAGTCAGAAGCCTTCCCTGCATTCCAGGATCTTTAAATTACGTCGCATCCTTGCAAGCCTCAGGCCCAAGTTGTTAAAAGAAAACCTGCCTTCTGGATCAAAGCAGCACATACACAGCCCTGAGGCCCCATGACATCAAATCCTCCAGCTTGGAAAAAAATAAACAATGAAAAGCAGGAAGGGGTCAGGTTCAGCTCTCTGGAGCTGGAACCAGGGAGGCAGCCCACGGGAGCAGGCAGGAGAGACCCCAGTAGGAAGCTGGAGCTGGCCATCCTTCCCAAGGTGAACGCCCAGCCAGAGGCGGGGGCAGCGTGGGGCTCAGGCAACTGAGAAGGGGCCTCTCACCGGTACAGCAGGCCCAGCTCCAGCACAGCACGGGCTGGGACAGGGGCCTTCCCAGGAGAGGGCACCAAGTCACCTCTCCCCCTTCTTGGCCCAGGCTCAGGCCCAGCTCCTGGAGCAGCCCACCAGGCTCCCCACCTTCACCGCTGGTTAGCACCAGTTAACGGACTGGGCTGCTCGCACCCCGAGCACCGGGTGGCTGTGGCAGTGCAGCCTCGCTCGCTCAGGAGTAACCCAACAGAGACATACAAAATCCTCCGATTATGCTTTCCTGGAGAAAGAAGCTTGAGGAGAACACAGGGAGATGACATTCCCAAGCCCACAAAGTACGTGCTATTCCCTTGCCAGGGGAAGGCACGTTGCGGCGCTGCGGCGTGGGCAGCGCGACGCCGGTGCCAAGGCCGCTGGGTCGCCACAAGACTCCATTAACGCTGAAATGTCCGTGCGGGCTTGCAGTAAAGCCCTGCGCCGCTGCTGAACGCTGCGTAAGTAAACTTGGTAAGATTCAGCAGAGTTCAGGACAGAAAGTCTGGACTGACACATCAAACTGCTTGCTTAAAGGTTGGGGAAATACCAAGTTAAACCTTTTGCTCAGTAGAGGAGTCAGATTAAAGGAAGGAAACGGCAGTTTTGGTTAATCAGTTTGAAATGTCTGGAAGGCTCAAAATATACTAAGAATGTATCTCCGAGAAAAAAAAGGTCTCTAAAATCCATTAGTTCCCCCCCCTCAATAAAGGGAGGCAGCATAACAGTATACATATAGCTTTTCTTTTAGATGGGAGCATTTTTCTTCTTGGAAGCATTAATCTGTTATTAAAGGCAGCCAAACAATGTTTGTAAATTATTTGAAACAATAATTATTTGAAACAATACTTTCTTTCAGTCTTCAAATTCTGCAAGATTTTTTTCAGATTATGGAAATACTGAAATATATTTGTCAATAGTTATTTCCAAAAACCTGCTAACGAGTGTATTTGCTTCTTAAAAACAATTCAACTAGCTCTGTATATTAGTGACTTTCACTACAGCAAATACTCATGTTGCCACAATGGATGAAATTTCATAGCAGCTATTTAGGTATAATCTATTATGTTGGCTAAGCAAAGGGAGAGTAACAGTCAAGATTGTTCCTGGTGGGTAAGAAATGCATGTAAATGTGTATAGAGAACTTGCTCCAAGTTCGTAAGATGCTGCTATTGAATCACAAAGCAATGAATGCTACACATGAATAAAAGAGGAAGGCTTCTTTCAAACTCAGATATGGAATAGTTTTCTGTTGCATTCTATCACACTTCTATTGCAAAGAATTGCCACTTTCCATTCTTTAAAACTTCTCTTTCTTTGTGCTGGAACAAGGTGCTCGGAGAGATTTTTCTTACAGAATCAGTTGTGATGGATCCGGCATTTGAACATTTTTTTTCACCCTTTATCCAATCAACATTGTTTAGAACAACTCAAATAAGCAAAGCATGTAGCAGACAAGTGTCTCTTGGTTTACTACACTGAAATACAACCTGATCTAATACACAATATGATAGTCATGTATAGCATACACACATACACTGGATTTGGTTTGTAAAGGAAAATTAATTCCTTTTGGGTTTAACAAATTATTGTTATATCTGTATATAAAGTACAGGAGAAAAGACTATCTAAATAGGAAAATTCTAACTAAGGTAACAAGTAATGGATGTGTAAGTTTTTGTGAGCTCTTTCTGTCCATGTGTCAGCATCCTAAAATGAAATATCAATGCCAGATATAAATGCCATTCAGAGAGTTTTGTCAGGATATTTTAAAATATGAGTCTTCAATAGATGAAAACCCCATAGAGGTTACAAACCTGACAATTCATGTTTAATTTGTGCATGCAATACCTCTTTGTGTAGTCAGCGCCATTGTTCCTCTTGCCCAGCAATTTTTCCCTATTGAAAGCATTGCTGAAGCAGCAGAAAAACATCTCAAGTCAGCTTCTGGACTCCTGACTTTCTTAAGATGTTCTATCAGAAACTATTTTTTTTAATTGCTAGACTCATACCAGTGAACAATTAGGCTTCTATTTATTTAAAAAAGACAACTGACTAACTCCTACTCCATGCATCGATGCTCCTTTATGGAAAAAAAAATCTAAACATACATTTGACTTTTTTCCTCTGATGAGGCATAATTTATTCTGAAATAGTGTTTAGGGGGTCAATGTTCAGGTACTTACATAAATGTGTCTGATGTTCAAAAACATTAAGCACAATCTACTCTGTCAGAAATCAATGGGAGAAAAATAAGCCATTTTATGTAAATATTTAAAAATACAATGAGGTTCCTATGTGTTTACATCGATTTGAAAACTGCTGACTAATTACTGCTATCCAAGCAGACATTTTCATAACAAATACATTACAATTCCTAACAAAGAGCCATCTTCTGAGTCAGTGGAGACCTCACACGTATTTCAAAAAAATAATACCCCCCCAAGATTATCTCCACTGCTTTTTTCTGCTTAAAAAATCCTAGTCTTGAATAAACTCATTGATCACTATTTGACTGAAATATGGTAATTTAATAATTTTTTTTTACAAATTCTCTGTACAAGCCACTAAGTGTAAGACTTTGCCCCAAAAGCATACTCTTATCTCTTACAGAAGTACTAAAATTATCTTTTATATTTGATTTTTACTCATGGTTTATGACCCATTAATCTCTAGGGGTTTTTATCAAAAAGTAATAATTGCTAGCTGAATATATAAAACCAACAAGGCAGTATTGTACAGATGAGAAATGCAGATGGGTTACCATTTGTACTTAATTACAAGTAAGGTGAAAAAAACCCTTACTGAGTAAAAAATCTGCTCTAATTCAGTTAACAAAAAACTCACACTGTTTTGTTTAACAAAAACATAAGGCTGCTTGCTCTGATGAGTAGTATTTAGCGGTATTTTTACAAAATCTACATCTTTCATTTAACTTTCATTTTCAAGTCAAACAAGCAAATGCACTCAAACACTACCAAAAAATGGTATACATTGTATTAATGAACAATGCAAATCGTATGTGCAATGTTGTCCTGGTGTATCTATTCATGTCTGTGTTTACATCTAGGTAAATCCGTCATTATTCTGGTCCGTCATTATTGCTTTAGGTAAATAGCTCTGTATCACCGGCATCTTGAAAATGAGTACACTGGTGCGTGTTACCAGGCTGCAAGGAGAATGACTTTTTGAGCAGAAAAATAACACTCCCTTATAAGTGCTAAATTTGATTGAAAAGTGACAATTCAGCGTCTTCTAAAAGATATAGTGCGTATACCACTCCTCTGTTTTTTTTTCAGCCTGTGGAGTTCTTTGCCAGGGTCATGTTTCTTTCTCTGCTCTTCTGCTTCTCTGAGCCACTGCATTAAATAATAGAAAGATTGTCCACAGTGCTTTATAGGAGATGTACCTGGTTAGAAATCAAAGCCCAAGGAGAGAGGACACCCAAACTACATCTCCTAAAACTGCTTAGGAAGCAATTCTGATTTTTTGGCAGGGACAAGGAAATAATTATATAAAAATGTTTATATCAGTAGCTTTTGTTTTGGAATGGATTATGGATCTTTGAATTTGTTTTTTGACAAACTGTTGTAAACTCCCAGAGAAATCAGACACTACTCTTATTGTTGCATCAAAACAACATTTTCCCCCCCACATAATATAGCTTCAGTGGAAAGTTTTCAATCAGGCTTACTTGCAACAAAGAATAAACACAGGAGAACAAAAGGTAAAAGGTATGCACTTTTTTTTTTTCAGGATGCTGTAACAATTTTGCAAGATGCTTATGACAGTGAGGAAAGACAAATTTTGCACAGATAAGAACCCGTGCTGTTCTAATGACACGCATTACCAGTCCCAGTTAATTAAGGAGTTTACAAATGACTGCTGTTGCTGAAGCTCTGCTCAATCTGAGGTATCACATCATGGGGAACTGAACCAAAATTTCTTTCTGCTCAGCTTGACAGATACCAAATGATTGTTGGGACAGTTCTGAGGAGTAAAACTGCTTCAAAGAGGTATGCTCACAATGCATAGTTACAAAGCAATCTTCTGTTTACTGCAAAAAGTAGAAAGAAGACACAATATTGAAATACATGGGTCTGTAAGAGCTCTTCAGTAGTCTGTGAACTTTATGTTACAACAGTAGAGTATCTCTCCATTAACTGATGGGCTAAAACCTTTGGAAAAAAAAAACATCTTTAGCTATACTGAAAATTATAAATTTACAAGGTCTTAGACCCCCAGTTCCTGTTGGCACTCAATCTTTTCCACCAAAAACTTTTTTCCCCTCACTGAATTTTCTAATTAAGCTATTTAATGAAATTTATTTTCATTTTTTAAATTTTATTTTATTTTTGAAGAAAAGATGTAATAAAAGTTAAAACAAACAATAACAACAACAACAAAACCCAAACCCCTTCCACTCATTTGTTTTAATCAGTGTGGGTCCTTCTGGTAGTAACTTTTTGAGTCCTTAAAATTGTTTTCTTCCAAAGATCCTTGATCCCTTGGGGCACTGCTGTGCAGGCAGATGAGTAATTAAAGCCAAGGGGAGATCAAATGGACTGTACACTCTTTTCATTCAGAGGTGCTTAAACTGCTTCAAATGGCCTTGTCTACACTGAAGAATTATTACAAGAAAATCTCATCACTACTAAAGCTATTTCAGCTTCAGCAGTATCAGTATTGCTTTGAATTTTAGAGTAGATTGCTCTGTAGTAGCAGTACTTTCAAGCATATGTGAACATATCCTATGTTAGCATCAGTGTTTGTGATGGTAGATTGTTTATTGCAAAATGTCCTTTAGCATAAACAACAACTCTTAATCTCTCCAAATCCTATGGGCAACTTTTACTCAGTCTTCTATGTTCTTAAGGAACAGCTCTGCATTTCTTCTAAACAGGTAAAATAAAGTGTTTAACAATACTGATATTTAAATTGACCTTTACAGAGAGACAACAAATATACCGTCTCACTGACAAACAGGAGCGTTGTCCAAATTATCTATCCTTTCTTTTACAGGCTCTGTATACAACGGACTCAGCAACATATTTAGGCTTGGTTCATACTCTAAGAGCTGTCAGATAAATTATATTTAAATTTAAGTCAGGAATTTCCAGGTTCTTTTTAACCTGTATGAGGGAAAACAGATCTGGTTTTGCTTCTTCTAGATGTGCCACGCATCTTCAGAGCATGATGCACAGGTCAGTTTTGTAGTCTGTTCTTTGCCCAAGGGACATGTGAAAGTGTGGTGTCCAGCTCTTGAGTTAATATTTGCCATACTAATTTCTCCTTGCCTAAGGTACTAATGGCAAAAATAGCACTGAACTCAATGGACATTTCTCAGTTAGTGTATGTCCTTCATGTACATAAGGGCTTTCAGATACAAGCCTTTTTCATTGAACTTTAAGGAGTAAAACATAAAAATGGAACAGTAAAGCAATATAAAATAAATACATAACTTGAAAGAGAAACTACTATGTACCTTGAAATAAAAAGAAACCTACTGGACTACCAAGCCCAGCTCAGTTCAGTGAAGAGGATGGAAGGAAACATTTTGCCTAACTGCCTAAATAAATAATTACACAGTTCTTATCCTAATTAAGACAACATAAAGACAACATTTTTATCCCTGCTATTGGACTCTCAGTGGCCTGAGATGCTTTTGCTAAGAAAACTGGATGAGACAACATTAGAACTGGTCAAATATACTGAATATAAAACTGTTATAATCTTAGTGCAACTCATGGAGCAGTTACAGATCACTGAGCATAAGTGGTGTTTCAGGTTTTCTTTTTTTTCTCCTTTCCCTTTTTCCTTCATTGCTTACCAGCATAACAGGCCCTTTTGCCCTTTATGTTATATTGTTGTGTTATTTGCATTTTCTACTTCATGCAGAGAGGGCTGCCTAATTAGGAAGACCAGAGTGAGCTTCTAGAGTATTGCTGTTTAATACTGTTAGTTTATCTGTTAATTAATGTGCTACTCTTTCCAATCTAATTAGATTTTTTTACTGCAAAGATAAGTCAGTGAAGTCATTACAAAGAAATACGGAAGGAGGAGGTTGGTGGGAGGCTCAGAAATATTTATTGTTAGAATTTGTTCTGTGTGATGTACATAGCTTTGTTACTGTCTCCTCTTCTTTTACACATGCCCACAACCTTATCAGACTTCTCTCAAGAAGGATGCAGTTCATTTCCCATAAATAATTCTTATTCCTGCCAGTGAGCTGCTTCTCTATCTCCGTCTTTGCCATGCCCCATCTTTTTCTTTTCCTGCTTCTTCCTCAATTTTAATACCAAGGCTATCTCTTTTTATGTGTTTGCACTTCACAATTAAGTGCCTTAAAGTTCATTTATGACTTTTGCAAAGTCATACAAAGATAACACTTCACACATACACTTCAAAAGGGCCAGAGTGCACGCACTCACGAGAACTGAAGGCGAAGTCATAGTCCTGTATTTTCACCTACAACACTGCACAAATATGAAAAAGAAACATGAGAGATGCTGGCCAAACTAAGCTCCTCTTCTTCAGAATTTAGCATTCATTATGGTTGCCCTTTTTCCAGTTGCCTCCCAGGGGCCAGGCCAGGTGAGAGGCTGCTGGTGGTAGGAAGTAAGTTAAGATGCCGCTGATCTGTATGGCTCACACCTTTCAGGACTCGCTTGGCAGGAAGTTTCTCTGGAAACAAGTGATATTACCCTGGAAATTACTGAAAATGAAATTACTACTCAGTGATGCAAGATAGCAGAATTTGTGCTGTACTTATTAGAAGATTCAAAGGACAAACCTGATCAGATATTTTCCTTTGGATTTTTAAATAGTAAAAATAAAATTCTTTTAAACTGAAAAAAAACCTACTTGCACTACTTTTGAATAGTGAAAACAGCCACTTAATTGCCTTTGATTCTTTTTGTAAGCTGTTGTGTATATCACAAATAGAAATCTTGGAACTTTGTTAATATTCCTATGTAGGAAATAGAATAATATCTAGGGGTTCCTTCTGACATCAAAGCTATGAAATGTCTGAAGCTGAGGGGAATCTTACTTTTGTCATTAAATTAATAAATACTTTAAATGTGATGAGCACAAAAAATAAAGGGGATCAATAAAATTCAGTACACTTGCAAAGCATTTCATAGAATTTATAAGTCTTTGGAATCACTAAAGCATTTTGTATGTCAAATTATACATTAGACAGATCATGATGAGATGGGAAATGGTGCATCAGTATATCTTGACTTACTGGAAACTAAATTAATTTGCAATGTTTAATGATGCTCCTTTATTCTCTGTCACTCAGTGGTGGCTATTCTTCTGTCCTAAACAGACCCCATTTCATCTGTTTGCACTAGCACCTTGGATTTTTAGGTCATAATAATACTGAAGAACCTAGAACATGGCCTAAAATATAATTCTGTGATTGCAAAGAGTCTTCATTACCAGCAGTATGGAAACTACAAATCCTTGTCAGAATGATTATATATTATCTTAATAATTATATATATAAATACATTATATCTTGAGAATTTTTATAGAGTTGTCTAGTCAATTAGGTCAAATGTCTAATGGTCTGATGGTAAAAAATAAGACAGCAAGCAACTGGCACCACAGTTCTGTTGGATTTTGCGTAGTTTCTGCTGATGAAATACGCTAAGAAATTCTGCTTTATTTTTTCTAAAAGTTATTTTTGCTCATTCCTGCCCACTAAGATAGCTGTTATTTTATAAAGCTGAGGATTTTATAATGACAGACTTAGTTTTGCAGTACAATTTCTCATAAAAACCTTAAAAAGTTTAAGTCAAAATAAGTAAATGTTATATAAACCCAGAAGTAATCTCCGTCCCTCTGCAAAATATAAAATATTACACCAAATACACTAGCTACTTGGTGCCATAAAAACAAAGAGAGAAGGTCATTAAAATATTTTATTTTGTAATTACATATGGAAATCTTTATTTTTAATTTTTACTCTGATAATATGTGGGCTTGTAAAATCAGATCTAACTCATCTTCCATCTCATGTTCTGATTATAGAAAGAAAAGTGCTTCTTGTGTAACTGAAAATTATGTGCTTCACGGAACATATTTTCTATCTTCACAGGTGGCATGTAGCTTATTACGGAAAAATATTTAAAACCTAACAGCAATACAAGTAAGAGATAAAAAAGACTCTTCAACATATCTGAAATGTAAGATTTTTGAAGCCTGGAAAAAAAAATTATTCTGATCTAAGTTGTCCTACTGAGTAATGGTCTGGGGAGAGACATATCTTTTTATTCATCATCTGAAGTCTAGATTTTTAATAGTACTGCAAATCCTGAAGATCCAGAGCAACAGCTGGAAGGATTTTCGAAATTATGAAGACATGCTCCCACCTATAACCTTGAGAAAATACAAATCTTTGTAGATATAGCCCTAAGTATTCTGATTTAAAGAATTCCAAGATCATAAATAACAGTCGTTCTTAGTCTAAAATAAATATTGCTAGCAAAGACAATGATCTCAACAACTCCTCCAATAAACAGCAAGCCAACAAAAGGGTCTCCAGCCCTCAGATCAAGTACACCCCACCACAAATTTTAGAGGAAAACCATGTACTTTGCAATCTGATGTGATTATTAACAGGTACGGGCTTAACACAGTCGTAGCATGTTTAGAAACAGAAAAATTAGACATTATTCTGTACATCTCTTCCTGTCATTTTACCTAAGCCAGTTCAAGATTTAGAGCTATCCTATAAATATTGGCCTGAGATAACTTTCTCAGAGATATTACACGGAAGACACCTTCTTGTGCCAGGAAGAAAGCATTTGTACAGCAGAAAATGTATTCATGTTGGGAACCATGATAAACCTCCCAGATTTTACCAAATTTACTTCCTTTCAGAGATGGCTGTAGGTTTGTCAAAACCTACAAAATTTTCCAGAGCAGGTGGAGTTTTCCTGGGACATTCCAATCACAATTGCGATTTTAGCATTGCACAGATGCCTTTTTCAAGTCCTCCCAAATTCTCTGGTTGCTAATTTCTATCACAAACTCAGACAATAAAAGGTTGAGGTATTGCTCCAATTCCAAGTCCCACCTTAGCTTCCAGGAGCTGAATACGTTAATGTACGAAATGTTGGCATAGCCCAAATGCTGTATGGTGGGAAGCAGGCAGCCAGCAAAGCTCCAAAGGACAACACAAAATTATTTTGTGTTCCAGCATTTTGTCCAGCCTTCACCCATTTTTCAGGACCCTAGGGCATGTTTCTCCTTTCCCACTTATTCTTACACATAGCTACCACCCCTTTTCTTGTTTCTCTTAGGTACACGGAGTTGTGCAAACTCATTCTATAGAAATTTGGTACATATTTCAGGAACGTACCTTAATAGAAATACGGGCCACTTAGTCCTTCCACAATGTCCACTACATCAAAGATAAAGTTGGCTGCCTCAAATTGTTGAGCATATCTTTATCTGTTGCAAAACCAACTATGTAATATACGGTGAGAGGATAATTTGAGTCCCTCTTTAACTCCTCCAGTTCGGTAGAAAGATAAAGTACATGTATCCTTACAAAGGTAAACAACATGGATGCGTTTAAACATTTCTACCACAAAAGTACAGATGATTATCTCTGAGCACTTTTCAGAAATGAATATACGAAGACTGGAGGCCATATAATGATTTTTCAGAACACTTGTACCATGCAACAGAAATGACGCTTTGCTGAAACATTTTATTTTATAACATTATTGAACTATCTATCTCTATTAAATTTGATCATTCCTCCTTAAAAAAAAAAAAAATCCATCTTAACAGATTACTTGCATTAGTTTCATACAGTATTCTGTTGCTAGATTCAGAAGCCAACATGTACTCTGTGTTTTTTTATAAATATATACTGACAACACTGCTTGAAAATAATTCTAACCTATAATGCCATTCAAAATAGAGGACTGACAAGCAAGACTAATTCTTAGAATAGGTTATGCTATTAGATCGGAAAGTAATAAATGCATAATAAATTCATTCTGATTTATGTAGCTCACATTTATCCATCATAGTAGCATGAACAGACGCTGACTTTGATTATCAGTTCAAGGTTCATATCAGAAATGGACTCCTTAGGAAAATCAGACAAAAAAGAGCTCCTGCAACTTTGAAATTGTCCAAAGCTATCATAATAGGTACAGCAGATTTCACATTCTAGCCAGTAAGGCTGAAGCTTGTCTCTTTCAGAAGCATCTTGAAAGAGGTGTAGATAGGTGAGTTATAGCCGTTAGGACGGCGGAAGTGAAAGTTTCCTTTTTTTATCTCTGTACGGGGTATGGCTGGGGTGAAGTTACAAATTTAACTTCCTTCATAGCAGCCCATATGGTGCTGTGCTCCACAACTGTGGCTAAAACAGTGTTAACACACGAGTGTTTTGGCTGCTATTGAACAGGGTTTGCATGGCATGAAGGCTCTCTCCCCACATACCCCTCCACCCCGCTAATGTCAGTGGGCTGGGGGTGGACAAAAGGTTGGGAGGGGACATAGCCAAGACAGCTGACCCAAACTGACCAAAGGGATATTCCATATCAAATGGTGCCATGCTTAGCAATGAAAGCTCATGGAAAGAACGAGGAAAGGGAGACATTGTGGTTATGGCATTTGTCTTCCCAAGTAACCATGAGGCATGCTGAGGCCCTGTTTCCCAGAAAGTGTCTGGATCTCTGCCTGCTGATGGGAAGCAGTGAATAAATTCCTCTTTGTGCTTTGCTTGCATGCATAACTTTTGCTTTTCTTATTAAACTGTCATGATTTCAGTCCATGAGTCTTATCGCCACCCTTACATTTTTCTCCCCATCCCCCAGGAGACAGATGTCAGCAAAAGACAAGGTGGGTGTACCCACCATAGTCTCCAAACAACCTTCAGTTTTATACTACACCTACTACTTCTGGGAAAACCTAAACTATCAGTTATTAGCAATCTCATACTTATCTTTTTGGAGGATTGAAGACAAAAATCAAAAGGAAAAATAGATGGAAATGATCTCTCTTAGAATTAGACTTGATTAGAAACTAATTGCCACAGAAGTCAGAATAAACACAAGAAAATGAATACCTACTTTAAGATTTATCCAAAAGTTTGGCCCTACAACAGAGCAGGATTCTTCTTCCCAAGGAGGGAGCATGCCATCTTGTGAACAGCCTTCACCATTTCTAATACTATGTACTTTTCCTTGTTGCTTTCCAGAGCTGTTCCTGACTGTCTAAGGCTCTGACCTATGATGAGCTCATGCTCCATTATGGCCCATATAGCAAATTTTAAATGGTTCATACCAGATGATCTCAGCCAGTGACTCCATATACTTACTTGTCTGTCAAACTCGTACCCTAGGGGAATAATTTACAACTTTAACAAGATGAACTAGAAGAGAGGAACATCAAATATATGCTGGCAAAGATGCACGAATGGGGTAGTATCTGTCTCAAAGTCCTCTGCAGAAATATGTTTCTTAAAAATGCATCTATGCACCTTTTAACAGTAGGAAACAGTATTTCTGAAAATTTTGAGGAATTGAATTAATGTGCACTTTGTTCTACTGTCTGCAGAAGGAGATAGATAGATAGATAGATAGATAGATAGATAGATATGCATCTAGCCCTAGGCTGATACTCAAGAAAGCAGATGGAAGAGAAGAGGTCTTCATCGTGGCTTAAATGCCTTTTTTATCAGGCTGCAGCAAGAGTCTGTGCACTACAGGACTTGTCCCTGCTTTTCTGATGACCAACAGAGAATTCTTACTACAAATAGATGCCAAGTTTAGAATGTAAATATGGAAATAAATTTATCCTGCAACATGCTGAAAAGAAAATCACCTTACATCATTCTTTCCATTGCTCTGTTTCTAATTTTAAGCTCCTCCTTTGTGTGGTTTAGGCCACACTCAAACACAAACAAAATCCTTATGCCCAGGAAAATAACTACCACCACTGCTAAGCTACTAGACAAGATTAAATCGTATAATTTATGTATTCTTCTTTGAAATATTGATCCCAGTACAACACTTGCTGGCTGAATCTATAGTTTATAAATTATGTCTTTAGCCTTATTGTTCAAAATCTTATTATTTTCTTGCTCTTGAGCCACTAGAGAACATGCTGATAGTCATTTAGACTCCAATTGATAATACCTGGGGCCTGAGAATATGAATCTTTTTTATAGCTTGTTGATTTATTAGATATGTGGCTTTCTTTTGGCAAAGTCAGTATCTCACACTAATATTTTGTATCAGAAGCATTCTACTACGTTTACAAATTGAACATCAGAATAGTTTTTCCTGCTTGTCTCTTTCTCAGGCTTTTATGACCACACACCAGTTGACAGCCCACAATATAAATGTTCACAAAAATATAAATGAAAGGAAAATACAGTATACTAAATAGATCAAACAGTGGACAGCTGAAATACAGGAGGCAGAATGAAGCTCTTACTGACTACTGAGAGACTGCAGCTGTACTGTACCTGATGGGTGGCAAGCCTTCAGCACCGGTGAACACTCGGGTACAAGAGCAAGAAGGTTCGTCTGGCTGTGTTTGCTACACAGACGTGAAGAGACACGTGCATTCTGAAAATATTCTGCTTTTTAAATGCACCTCCCTTGGCCTTTTCTCAGAAGATAGTTTCACCACATGCCTAAGTTCCTTTCCTTTTTATCAGAGGGTCGAAGCCCATCCTGTTCAGCTGTTCTCCCTCTGCCTCTCTGTTTCAGCTCAGCCAGACTAAACTGACGAGTGTCTTCTCAATAAGCTAATAGCACAATTTTTCTTCTGAGTGTTTCAGTTCTCTTTATATGCTTTCCTGCATTAGATGTATATTGTTTCATTTTCTTTGTAAAATCGATATTACTTTTGGACAGCTTCCAAATTACTACAACAGTGTTTCAGCAAGAAAATATCTTAAGTGTGGATATTGCTATTACCAATGGACATATGGTAATAAATCTCAAATAAGAACCTGATATGACTAGTACTGAGCTGCTAGGAAAGAAGTAAGTCTCTGTATAAACAGATTTTTTAAATTTCTGATTACATAGTGCACATAGTTGAAGGATAATGTTCTCACAACAAAGGTAAACACTGAAGTATCTCATGCCTGTTGAACTGCAACATATGTTATTTTTTGGATTTTTTTTTTATATATATATTTTTCTATTCTTCTGGTGAGCCATAACAAATTCAATGATTTCTATTAGGCAATGTAACAGAATTAAATTAGTACAGATTCCAGGAAAAAAATCTCTGGGTACTGTCAGAATTTCTTTGTGCTTTGACATTTCATTGATGTCAATAAAAAGGAATATTTTAAAATACTCCCTTTTCACTATGCAATACATAGAAATATAGTAACATACTTGAATTTTAATTTTCACTCTGTGGAAAATTTCAAGGGTTTAGATATGTTTAATTCACTTTTTTTTGTGTGCATCTGGTGAACTGCACAGTGTTTTGAAAATGGCTGCCACTTGCCTGGGTTCTGTGATAATAAGGAGACCAGAAACTTGACTGTCCTTTGCTTTGTCCTTTACAGTCCCTTTGGTAAAGACCAGAAGCACATGGAACGTGGGAGCTCTGGCTCTTTCAAGACATTTTGCCTCTGCCAGAAGTTTCTAGGAAGTAGACATGGGCATGATGCAAATCTAATGGAGGTGTATGTATTCTAATGGAGCAGCATTCTGTGAAAAATATTATTTTCATATATACTATAAATCTATGGGTAACTATGCTTTTTTTACTAAATGTTATCAAATATACACTTGCATTTCAAATAAGAATGCTACTTCTTTTGCCATATATAGAAAAATAACATAAGTCATCAGAGGCTCATAAATCCTGCTAACCAAGCTCATGCATCTGTTCAGAACAAAGGTATAAGATATGATCCTTAAATGATCATTTTTCCATAATTAGTCATACATGTTTTAGATTAATATTTACATACTGTGCTGCTGATTTATCTGTTTCAGCTGAGCATAGCATTGCATTTGAGTCTATTGGAATCTGCATCTTTCTGACTAATTAGAAAATTACTGATAGTTTTACAAAATTTGAGTATTTTTAAAAATCTGAAGGTGGAACATAAGTGTTCTAGAATAACCATGAAACAAAAAGGGTATTTCCTTAAAGGCGTATTCAATAAAAAGAAATTCTGAAAAGCAAAACCATTTCTGTAAAATACAAAGTCTTAGAAGACTCCTCTAGAGGAACCAGAATGCTTTGGTGCATAATTATTCCACTACAGAGATGAATTACTAGCTTCGTACAGCATGGGGATAATAAAAAAGTACTAGACAGGATTGTGGATCTGATTTAATACCATATTTTGTCAGTAATGCTAGATACTACTTAAGATTTTTCAGAGAATCTGGTGGTTCAGTGCCTAAACGTTGCTGTTCTGAACATTATTAGGTGTTTTTATGCTGCTTCTAGCATCTACCTATCTACATCACCCATAATTTAAGTATGTTTTAAAAAATCCAATTGCACAGAAAAATTGCACTAGAAAACTAGAAAAGTTACCACGGAAGTGCAAAAAAACACATGGAACTGTTTTACTTCTGTGGAACATTTCTGTCATCCAGAGAAAGTGCTGAAGGGTGTGGTCAAGCACTAAATGTTTAATTATCATTACAGGCAAGCTGCAGTGGATAGATGTAAAGGGACCAAAGACTCTTTAGCTTATCCAATACACAAAAGAATTTCTGCCAAGAATGTCTTTTGCGAAAGGAAACACTTCATTATGAATTCTAGTCTCTGCCTTTATGTAAGGGAAATTAATGGGAATTTTGTCTTACTAAGAAATGCTGAACAAGTCTCTTCATTAACATCTAATTCATAGCTCCTGAATAGAAATATAAAAGAACATGAGGAATATGATTAGATACACAGATGCAAGAAAACAGAGAAGAGAATACAAGTTGCTCCAAATTTAACCTACTGTGTCATGAAATTGCAGATCAACCAAAATGAAAACCAATGGATATGAGTACCTAATGAACTGTACGAGACAGTCAGAGACAAAGAAACAGAACCTCAAAATTCTTCAAAAAATAAAGTTTTAAATATTTCTTTTTAGGAGCACTGTGATGCTGTTTTAACAGCACATTCTTAATTTGCACAGTACTTAAATCTGACTTGGCTCATATTATTTATGTTTTTGTAAAGAAAACCTTCGGAACTCTAAGAATTAAACTTTTATCCTTTAATGTTAATTTGTATAAGGCCACCAGCAAATTTTTTTTTTTGCAAGAGTCAAATATTTGAGTTTTATTTANGGGAGAGGGTGAGCAGGCAGCTGTGTGGTGCTTGGTTGCTGACAGGGGCTAAACCACAACATGCTCTAAAGTGTGAAATATTTTCAGTATTTTCTGCTTTACTCATGTTGGAATGGTAAACCTTGCAGGAGCCAAGCTGGTCATTTGGTCCTCTAGAGAAAGAGCTGATCACTCCAAAAAATGGACACCCAATAGGTACTGTTAATGCATAGTCACTTTTGTTTCACTGACACAAAGACAGTCAGACAACAACGTAATTAATGGATCCTATCCTAATAGCTATGTGACTACCTCTTCTGGCTTCATTGTCAAAGCATATGACAATAGCTTATACAGTAACATGAAAAGCCATGCTGGTTTAATCTTAAGTAATAGGGTAAATGAAAGTTTGCTGCAAAAAAAGGGGGGAGTGGAGAGGAGAAAAAATGGAATGTTATATACAGAGCTTTAAAGAAAGTATTACAGAAAACACAGAACGTAGCAACTTCAGAGAGATGGAGGAAAAATTGCTGTGCCCCTGTAATGCAGCTTTACACATTTCCTGATATGGAAAAGGGCTTTTCTAGTAATCTGGGTATCTTGTTATGGGTAGGTATATAGGATATAACCCAGGTAATTCTTTAAGCTGTGGTCTATCTGACACTGAAAAGCAAATGCTGTCCAATTATGGTCACATTCTGAAGAAACTATTTCTAGTTAAATATCAGGAGAGTCAGGGTAATCTACTCCTTTTATACAGGCTTTTAACTTGAAAACATTCAGGAAGAATTTTTCAATGCAAAGTTCCCAAAATTGATTCCTAAATGCTGACAAGTCTTTATGCAATTGTGTGAAATAGCACACATGAATTATTCCAAGTGTTGAAAACAAGCAGTGTGCAATACGTACAGTGAGATTCATAGGCACAGAGAACTTTGAAAAAAACATCTTTTTTTTTTTTTTTCTTTTAAGTCTTCAAACACAGACTGAGAAATTTAAGATTAGGCATGCAAACTTTGACAGCAGCATTTATTGTTTTCATCATATAACAAGGCAAAAAGAATAGATCCTAGCATCCAAGTCTTCATTCTGGAAGAGAAGGCATAGATACCATTGACCATAACATACCCTTGTTTCACATTATGGAGTTTCTGATCAGAATTCTAATAAGCATACTATGCAAATTGCAATGAAATAAATGAGACCTAGAAATTCTCACATGAGCATATCACTGCAAAAAACCATGAAGCAGATAAATAAAGGTAGCCAAGAATCTAAAGGTCCACCTGTCTCTCTCTCATTCTAGCAAAGAATACATCAAAGCTTGACTATTTCCAGCCCCAGAAACTTTACAGAACTGAGGACTGGACATCAGCCTGCCAACCCAACCTTCTCCCAGTACAAGAGTTCATCCATGCATCCCCCAACTACCAGTTCTAATGCACTTTTTCTGGGAAGCATTCGATCTCATGTCATTTGAGACGCAAGAGTATCTTCTGAAACTGTTATGAATCTTGAATTCATTTTTAAGACTAAACAACTAACCACCAAATCATTTTTCTTCTGTTTATTTTAAACTTATAGCTCCCCACATTTGTATGGATCGCATATGACATGCAGTAATTGTTAATATGTTTTAATTATGACAATATTGTTAGATATTTTAAGCTTTTGAACACTGAGCAGATAAAAAAGATTTGTCCTAACGTGTCATTCTATATTACTTCTCACTAACAAAAAGCCAGCTTCATTCAAGGGTCTTACTGCAATGACTGTGAATAAAGTACCGATTCCTTTGCTTTGTTTCTGGTATTGTGCTTACTCTGTGGTCATGACATCTTTTTCTTTCTTTTTTTCTTTTTTTTATTTTTGGATTAAAAATGCCTGCAGAACTTCAGGGGTTTTGTGTGTTGGTAAATATATCCTGAATACACAAGTAGTTACAAAAATTAGTCACCTCTTTTTAAAGGAGACAATACACTGTTGTAAATGTTTAAAATGGCGCAAACCTTTTTTTTTTCCCAAATAAGTGAGTGTACTCTCCTTAGAGTAAATGGTCATACCTTGTTTTACTGTGAAGCTTAAAATCACAAAGCAGTTTTTTACCTCAAAAAAGGCAAAATTATTTCTCCACCATATCTCTTACCCACTATGAGCCAAAAATAATTAAGATTTCCAATGTTTATTAACATTTAAAAATGCATAACTGTCAGTTTTATTGCTTTGTTTATATGTAAAGAGTCTAATTAGTGTTTGTAAGTTTTGCTCAAATAAAATACATAAATCCGGACTTTGAGATATAGATTCAGAAATCTTAATAATTTTTTTTCTTATAAAATTCAATTTAATGTAGAGTAAGGTGTTTGTTAGAGATATATAATATATGAAGTGACATCTAGGCAAAGCTGATTTACTGTTAAAGAAATAGAAAGATTGGGAAAGGCCTACACTAAATCTTTGAAGACAATAGAAGTCCAGATCATTTTGTTCTATAAGGTTGTCCACAAAAGTATGAAAAATCTTGAAAGACAAAATGCTGAAATAAATCTAAGCAGAAAACCAGTAAGCTGAATGAATATCATGTCTGACAAAGAAAAGAAGTTGGAGCCTGAAAATCAATGGATCTGAAGAGAGATATCAGAAATTGGGCCTAACCGATGGACAAGACCATGAAGGACTCGCGTCACGATTCCTTTTAGAACCCAAGATTTAATACAGATGCCAGAGGGAAAATGAAGAAATAAAGAGCAACCTTTATTGTAAAACTATGAATTCATCTCCCCTGGCTCTAACTTCTGTGCTATCCTGTGAACCTTCTTTGCCCCCACTGTTTGCATAATCCTGACCCTGAATGGATATACAGTGTATACGGCCACAGCGAGTCAGAGAAAGGATCCTGTTGTCCCTGTCACTACTGCCACTTCTAGCTGGGTTTGGACAGCCCTTTAAAATGACAGAATTCCAGCTTTCTCTCCTCCGTTCCTCTTGGTCCTTCTCCAGTTTATTTCCCCCTTTTGTTTTCTTTTTTTTCCC
>VZTL01046233.1:0-33096 GCA_013400535.1 Scopus umbretta | reverse complement strand
AAAAAAAAACAAAAAACAAAAAACCCCAAAACAAAAACAAAAACCCACCGAAACAAAACAAAACAAAAACCAAAAACCAGTTAAAAATACATAAAGGACTGTCAGGATGAAAAATAGGTGGGCTCAAACAATGTTGGAGCTTAGTAATGAGTATTCTCCAGAGAGAACCATGTACTGTACTTAAGTATATTGACAGCTTTCAACGTGCATTGTGCGTTTTCTTTAAAAGAAGTGTGGTGATTCCAGGTGATCTTTAGAGTTATCATAAAACATTGATGATAAGATCCCATCTATTCAGTTATTCTAATTCAGTAACTAACTTTTTAATAGTTTCATAACAAAAATGCATGTATTCAAATGTGAAGTTCTCACATGTGTGCCCGTTTTGGAAAATTAATACTTTAGCGGAAGTGATTAGTGGACTGAAAAGAAATCTGAAGAATTTCATCATTTCACATGTATGTGGGGTTGAAGATTTATTTAGACTCAGTTTATTGGCTGTCTAAGAACCATGTCAAGACACCTTTTGCAAGGACAATATTAGCCATTTCCAGGTATCAGTTGTATTACCTTACTTTATATCTCTGAATGTTATGAACAAGACATGAATTGGTAGGTAACTACCAGACTCCTAGAAAATTGTACTTTAAGATAGAAATGGTCTGTCCTTTCTGAGAGAGGAATGGAATGTAAGAAATCTTTGTTAGCCTCTCATGGCAACTTGGAAAAATATCTCTGGGTGGGTTTTTTGTGTGGAAAACTTCTTATGGAAATAATGTTGGATTTCTGATTATGCCCACTATTTGTATAACTGTGCTTTAGCGGTTCCTTGTTTTTATCTGGAGCTGAATAAGATTACTGTTCAGCAGTTGAGGAATTCTGTCCCTGACTTACAAAAATAAGCTTATTGTTAGAGCATTATAAAGATAGCAACATTGGATCACACAGTGGTTATGCAGATCAAATGGCTGCTTCTTTCACTGGTAGTAAGCAGTAGATAACTGTAGTGCTGACGCAAACATCCCACAAGGCCAGTCCCTAGTTTGTGTGATCAAATTTTGGCAGGAAAACATGGATATTAAGCAGATATAGTATCCTTAATTTATATTAATGAGTCAGTGTTTATGAAGTTTGAACGTGATGAATTGTGGGGGCTAATTTTTTTTGTTTATAAAGAACATGTGACACGAACAGTGTGAGGGCAAAATTTCCAACCTCACATTCTTCAAGTTGAAGAAAGATGACTATAATTCTTGGAAGTTGGAAAGGGCTGTAGATTTTTTTTTTTTTTTAATGGATTTTCAGAACAGTCTGTATGCTAGCTACTGATAATCATTTTCAATCATAAATGGGTTTTAGTGGCTTTCAGGTCGACCCTCCCCAATTCCTAAGGCACAGGTGCCTTCAGGAAATTGCCGCTCCCCACAATTTCAGTAAAAGGCATTACCATTGGAAGCGTTAAGGGGAAGAAAAAATTAAATCCTAGAAGCCCCGTTTCCTAGATTCCTCTCCTCCCACCCCCTCAAGCTCAAAGCACATCATCCTTGAAGTAACCTCAGTAGAATAAGCACTGTGATTAAAATTGGTGAAGTGCTTGATGGCCTCCTATTTAAGATGCAGTATTAAAAAGGTTCAGTGATCTCAAAAAAGGACATACTTGGAATCAATGCATTAAATTAGTAATTGCGTCCCTTTGAACATACACGCAAAGCAGTGTTTGTAATACTACAAATCCAGAGGTTTTTCCATTAATAATTACTCAGCTCAATAGCATGAGACAACTCCAACTGAAATCTGGAATCATTCTGAAGCTCTAGTGCGTATGTAAAGAATTATCCAGATTGCCTTTGTTTATTTGTCGCTTCAGAAAATGCCACAAACAAACCATTATTCTGAAAAAGAAAACTCATCTTCTTAGGAAAACCATACGTTCATAGTAATAATATAAAATACGCAACTATACTTAAGAAAAAACAGTTGTTACCCGTATGGTGCAGTCAATTTGTGTGACTGCTGTGTTTGGAGAACTGAAAACCCAAACCCTAAACTTTCTGAGATTTCCAAATGTAGTCAAGTAGCCCACGAAGATTGAAGTGTAAAGCACTCTCACATTTGTAATTCACTTTATTAAGGTGAGAAGTTTGCAATTTAAAGTAGAAGATGCAAAGGTTCCGAATTGGGTTTTAAAACAAAGACCTGATAAACTCGAGACAGGCAGATCAGAATGAAGGGAGGGTAATAGTTGGTGTTCTCTGTCGACTGTTGCTTCACTTCAGAGTTTATTTAAACTCTCACACACATGCAAATATGCACCACTCCACCCCCGAAAAAACCCAACAGTGGAACTTTCTTTTCATTCCTTCCCCAATGTTTGAAGCCATGGAAAAAAATCCAGGAATCCATGAAAAGAATCCATGAAAATATAAAACATGTTTTGCAACTGAATGTTGCTCCAGAAGGACAGTTTCTTGAACATAAGGATTTTTTTTCCTGAAGATGGGTGACTGTTTTTTAAAAATAATATTCTATTTTGAACAATTTATAACATGTTTACCTTCTTGACTGGGACTATGTTGTTGTTCCACATTGCCAAAGCTTCCAGTAAGTTTGTCTGTCACTTCAACGGAATAGAGAAAAATGTCTGGATTCAGACAGAGGAATTTCCCCACAGTACTTTTACAAAAAGCATTGGGTTTTTTATTGGCAACTAAAAAAAAAACCCTAAAAAAAATCAGGTAATCAAAAGTAAAGGAAACATGCAGCTAAAACACATTAGAATGAAATTGAACTTAATGTGGGCTTTGGTTTGGTCTGTGTCCTGTTCCCCCCCGCCCCCAAAACTGGGCATTGCAGATTTTTGCAAATGTTCTGTATGTGTAAACAGAGAGATTAGAGGAGAACTTGTCTGTTCCTACCTGTTGGCTATAGAATGACTGTTAATCTTTTGAAAATCTAGATTAGCTATTCAGATGTGAAAATAGTCTATTTATGTTCATATTAAAAGCAGACTGGTTTGTACGTCAGAAAAGTTACATTTCAGTTATTGGTAAGCTTCTTATGACCCATTGATAAGGATGTCAGTCTCCAGCTGAGCGCAGCACTTGTGTGTCCCATATTTAGGTTTGCAAAGAACCTGGAGCCAAAATTCCCAATCGAGTCTGCGTCTGGTTTTAACCATGCATGGATATCCTGTCAGCAGAAGAGAAAATAACACATCTATTTTTAAGTTAGCTGGAATTCTGAAGGCGCAAACCACCTGGTATCGCTGAGCAGCTTTGGCTGAATGTGTGCTGTGGTCACACCAAGGAAACAGTTTGTTAACCTGTGCTGCCGCCTCCTGACCGATTTGTGGTGCTGCCTCTCGGAAGGGCTGAACGTGCTAAATTCCTGAGGAGTTTGGCTTGGAGTTAAAATTAAAAAAATTAAAATCTGTAGTCTTCACATCAGGTGGTTTGGGGAATTAAAGAGCAGTTGTATGGGCAGCAGTTTATTTGCAGTTTTTAGGCAGACGTGCTCTTGTATAAAAGTCGATATATCAAAAGTCTGAAAGTTAAAAACACTAGCTTCAGACACTTATCTAGCAAACTATTTAATTAATTCATTCCTAGGACTGTATCCTGATGGGTCAAAGCCTGTGGTGTTTGTTGTTTGTTTGTTGGTTTTGTTTGGTTGGTTTTTGGTTTGGGGTTTTTTTTTCTCTCAGTGAAGCGATTTATAGTTCATTAAAATCTGTAACAGAATGAAATGTTTTCCGTTTTAAATATTTCCTCAGTGTTAGTTAGCTCTGATGCCGTGGCCCACTGGAACAGTTTTAAACTTTCTTTCAGGTTAGTTGTTACTTGTCCTTTGCCAATATCCCATGGGCTCATTCAGTAACAGTATTTCCCTGTAATTATTCTTTCTAAGGTTGTGGTATTGTTTATCAGTCTGGAATAGTGAGATTTTTTTTTTCCATTTCAAGGCTTGAAGGAAGGCGATATAGCTCTTGTGCTATATGCCGTTTTAGCCTCAAAAACCTGTGTTCTTTGTCAAAGATTTAGTGTCTTTAGTCTTTCATCAATTAAAGATAGTGAGGACATTGACTCTCAAAACAAGTATCACCCAACAGCATCACCCAAAGATTTTAGTATAGTTCTTTCCTGTTGTTGCGTTTTTGACTTATATGTTCACGAGTCAAAAGTTCCGAGACTTTATGTAAACTTGGGGAAATAACAAGTGAATAAAAAAAAATACTTTATCTTGGTAAGATTACATCGTTTAAGAATAGATAGAAAGTTTTTGTAACTTTTGTTGCTGAAAGTATGAAACAGCCTATATTGCCCCAATTGAAATTGTCCAAGTTAGTACTGTTTACTGAACACGAGATTATTCTACTAGAAATCAGGCAATGTATGCTGCCTTTTTTAAATTTAGTTCCTGTTTTTCTAAAGTAGGCATAGTAGTTATATGAATCTAGTCTATACATCCACAAAATAAGACTTCCTTTGAATGGCTTCAGAGCAGGTGACCCATTATAATGGGCCAATCATTGCATTAGGAAGACTTCCAATATCTATCTCTAAATAAATAGACCGTTGCTAGTCACTTGCCAAGAGAGCGTTTTATTCTACATGGTATCGACATGGATACTTCAGTGCTTCCTTTATGTGCTGTTAATCAGGAGCTGCATTGTTCAGAAATTGTGTAGAGCATGATTCTTTGCCTGTGAATAAAAGGCGCTCCTAGAGTGTGCGTGTAGTAGTGCTGGCCCACTCTCATACTGTGTGTGTAGGGCACGTGACTGAGAGTGCTCTCTGTCTGCTCAGCATCTCTACAAACTGTAGTTTGCTGTAAGTCTTTAAATCTGTTTCAAAGAATGTATAATGAATTTTTTTTAAAAAAAAACAAAAAAACCCAAAAAACCCCCCAAAACCACACACACACAACCCCCCCTGCCAAAAACAACACAAACAAGAACAAAAACCTCACCTCCCAATCCCTACAGTATTCATTCCATGTAATTATTATCGCGTGATGTGAAATTTCAGAAGTCATAGTTTTTATTTTATAATTTAAATGACTCTGGATGTTTGAATAAACGTGCTTTTATAAAAAGCTGCTTTTGAAAATGTGCTTTCACTTAGATTAAATGTTAAGATGATCTTGAAAACATGTCTATAGGACTTCAAAATTGTGGCAATTACCTATTTTCTGATAACACCAAAAAAAAAAAAATTTCCTCGAGATTATTTTGGATGAGTATAAGATCTGACCACCTGTGACAGATTGTCTTCAAAGTGGTTATTTTGATCAATGTCAAATCTTGAGACGAATGAATTGTCCTGTTGTGTTGCGGTTTGCTTGGTTTTGTAACCTCTGAGGTTACAAAGAAGGAATTGGACTGAATTTCTGCTGATTTTGAAATTTTTTTTTTCTACTCCCAGACTTGAGGAAAGACCAAGTCAGTTCAGAAGTTAACTACAGACCACATGTTAATTTCCCAACAGAATTACAGTTGCAGGTGCCCAGTCCTCCAGTAAAGAGGTAACCAATACTGGCATTAATATACTGTGTAATAGTTGAAGAAATACTGAATTCTGTTCTGTGATAGCAATCAATATCAAGCATGCAAAAGTTAAGATATTGAATATTTTTGACAGACAATGCCTTTTGTATTTTATGTAATTGATAAGGCTAGTTGCTCTCTGTCTTTAATTTTGACACCGGAAGTAGAACCAAATAGCTTACATTGTTTTAAACCATCTTACCAGAGCAAAGTGTGTTAATGGTTTTCTGTTTTGAATTTATGTACTACAACAGGCAGTGATTAACAAATTTGTGGTTAGCCTAATAACCCCACAAGGTTTTGAAAAGTTTGGCTGGAAGGGGAGGAAAAGGTAACTCCTGTTTAGAAGCTGCTGCTATATGCTTGTTTCTGATTTGAACTGTTAAGTGCTCAGTACCTCCTAAGAATCAAGAATCTAAATAAAAATTTAGCATGCAAAAGTAACATCTAATATTTTAATAGTGGATGTATCAGACTGAGTCATAGGGATGCTCTTCTAAGACAGCAGAGGTCAGGTTTGACATAGTCCTGAATGTTGAAGGAATTTATCTTACCTTCCAGATCTTCAATCTCTTGCAGAGATCTTTTGGGGCACTTTACATTTCAAATGAAAGAAACCTTGGAGTGATTTAATACAACTTTTAATCAAATGGCTATATGTTAAGCAGATCTCGATTCTCTAGTCAGTTTGAATATTTAAGCAATGATAAAGGCCATCTTTGAAAAAAAAAAAATACCTGAGTTATCTGAGCTTTTTCTTACGTTTTTATGGATACTTACATCCTGTGTGGTTTTGTATTTTAGAGCTGAAATGCCCGAGACCAATAGGAAACTTTTCCCATCATCAGCTCTACAGCCAATTCTTAAAGACATTGTAAAGTCAGAAAGTAGGAACAAGGCAAACGAACAGAATTCTTCAGAGTGGCTCAATCCAGAGAAGCTTGAGAAGATGAATGCATCGGTATGTTGTGCTGATGGCGTATCCCACCCCTATACAGAAAACGTCTGTGGAAGGAAGCTGATCAACAACGACTTTCACTCCTCTTCCCAGGCGCAGCCTCATCACGCGAGAACGTTTGGTCCCAAGGTGGGGCTGTCGCCTTGTGTGCCACAGAACCTGTCAGAAAGGCCCATGGTGCTTTCCCCTCCCGGCGAGCACGCCGGGCACCCACTCCGAAGGGCGGATGCTCTTTGGGCGCCTGAAGCAGTGTACCAGAATCTTCCTCCCCCTTTACCACCGAAGAAATACGCTCTGAATACTTTGCCAGCATCAGAAAATAACTCGGCAGCTGATGTAAAATCAACGGAAGTGTTGCAAAATAATCCGTTAAGGCAAACAGGTACACCTTTAAAATCTGCATCAGAAGCAAGTGTATTTACAAGCGAACAAAGGCTTAAAGAGCCGTTTCAAGGGAATGAACTGTTTGTTCATAAACCGGATTCTCCACCTCGCTTAGCAGTTAATGACTTTTGGACTGTGTCTGAAAACTTTTTAAAGAAAGGATCTCGTCACATGGGACCAAGTGCTGGCTATGTGGATGGAAACGATAGTGTATCCCTAACGACTTATTTTTCAGTAGACAGCTGTATGACTGACACATACAGGATGAAATATCATCAGAGACCCAAGCTGTATTTTACAGATAGTGGAAGCTTTCACAAAGAAAAGCATCCTCCATCAGCTGGCGTAGACCTGAATGCCACCTACCATGCCCCTCTTGAGCCCAGGCATCCCACATCCGAGCAAAGGTACGAGGCAAATGTAGAAGGCACGCACTGCAGTAGATAGATTCTTAAAAAGAAAACAAAATCTGGATGTGTCTTCTCTTCTGCATTTCATGTAGTCTATAAACGGGCACAAACCTTGAATCTCTGTGTGTGTGATAACTAGGTACCCAGCTGACTGTACTTTGGGAGCTATGACTGTTTAAATGGATATGCAAATAGAAGTGAACAGAGGAGAAGAGGTGCTAAATTTCTGGTTCTTTGATTTGTTACTCTAGTTGCCTTAATGCTTACCTCTGTTAGCCAGCTTGTCTTCTACGGTTTGTAATAAAAATGGTCCCTTTGGGTGTATGCATCTTACAGCAGCGGGATCAACTAGATGTTACTAATTTTGTAAGATTTCATTAGCTGCAGTTTAAAAAGTGTTCCTTCAGACTGTGGTCACTACATACTTAGACTAACAAAAGGGATAAACATATTACCATATATAATGCAGTAAATGCAGTTATAATAGAGCACTATTTGTCCTGATAGGTAGCAGAGGGTGACGCTTTTTTTTTTTCCAACTGACTTCTCTGAGAGTCTGTGCTTTCACAAACCTTCAAGTGTCTTTAATAGAAGTTTACCCAGAGAATTTCTAACTTTTTATTTGAAAAGCCTTAATAATAATAGTTCTTTAAAAATGGTTCTGGTTTGCAAGTATTAAATAAGATTTTCAAGGGGAATTCAAGTAAACTGCAGTAATACTGTCCTATTAATACACCTGCTCTATGCACATTTTTAAACACATGTATCAGATTTCACCCTATAAACTATGTACTTTAACTTATTAAAATTAAATTTAACCACATAAGCTACAAACTGATATAGCAGAGTAGGATGCTAGTTTTAAAGTAGTTATCATGCAACTATGAAAGATTAATTTTGTAAGGTTTTAGATATATTTACTAGCTACGTTCAGTTCTGATTTTTTCTACGATTGCAAGCAAAGTCAATGCTGCTATTTATTGAGCTTCCTATCTTTTGTCAGCTTGACATTTTGAGCAACATTTAATGGGGATCAGACACTTGATTTTACTGACAGCGTTTTTTTCTATTCGGAGCAGTCCTACACACGGACACGTTCCGTGTTAGCAGATCAGGCTGACTGAACCTGCAGGCGTTCAGACTGCGGTGGCGGAGGGGGATGGGAAGAGGAGGTTCCTCCCTTTCTCTGCCCTAGCACTCTGCCCTGCAGTTTTGGCAGCTCCAGCATTTACCACATCTTTTGTTCACCTGACTTATTTCAGTAACAAAGAGGAGGATTTAATTTGGCTTTTAGTTGGTTAGTTAAATCAGTGCACAGAACTATCCAGCGAGGGCTGAGGCCCAGCACCTGGCCTGGGGAGGAAAGAAGGGCGGACAGGATTTTGCCCTCGCGGCAGCTCTGGGTGTTTGACATGACCCACTGTGTCTTGTGGTGTCAGAGGCAGGGGCTTAGAGTTCCTTTCAGTCTTAGCATAACATTGAACAGTGTATAATTCAGAATTGATGTCAGCAAAGCCTGACACAATCCAGAAAGGCTACATTTTGCCATTCTCCGTATTAGAGTGTTAACTTGGGGTGCTGCTGCTTACACCTAAAGATCAATGCCTTTTAGTTATGAAAATAATGCAAGGTTAAATATGCATAATAAACACTTGCTTATACTTGCACTGTTAGTCAGAAAGGCTTTTTTATGTTTATAAACCTTATGTGAGTTTTAGTGCTTCAACAAATGTTGGCAATTGTTTAACACGATTATCTAAGGCGTACATTTAAACAATAGGTTTTGGTTATTCTATGTCAAGGTCAGTTTTGGTTTTGGTTTTTTTTTTTTTTTAAATTACCTGTAACTTACAGTAGAACTGGAACATGATATATGCAACAAACCAGGTATCTCTGATTAATCTTATATCTACCTTCTTGATCAAAATTTGTTGTAGCACTTGAGGAAAAAATGAATTCTGGAATTTGTAATGCAAATAATTATGCATGTTTAGGTATGGATGCTGGTAAACAGCAACTTAAAAAAAATTACCCTTTTGTAAGAAAATCAGTTGAGTACAGAAAAAGAACCCTGAAAAAGTAAGAACTTGGAAGATTCCTAATTGTAATATTTTTGAGAGAGATTTCAGAACCTGTAAATTAAACTTTTCTAGTTCATCTAGCAATGTTACATAATATACATAGCCAGTTAAGTAAAACTGTCTTCTAATACTTGTGTAAAAAGAAAGATTATTGGAATTTGTAAATAATGTATACTTTGTAAAATGTTTTGCAAAAATCTTGTATTTGAAATGACAGTATTTTTATGTATGAATAGCACAGCAACAACTGTGAATGATGTTAGAACACTTATTTTTAAACATGCATAGCAATGTTCATACTTCTGTACAATGAGCAATATGAATGCCTATTACTGATACCAATGAATTTGGCTTCCAGTAAGCACAACTGGTAAAGTTATTTTTAAAGTAGCTGCAGTAATTTAGGTGTACTTCTGTCTCCTTGCTTTGCTTAAAACAATCTTACCAGACAACTCTGTGATCCATGTTTACCAGGTATTTAATTATAGTAAATAGACAGCTCATCAAGGCACCTTTGGTTTTGTATTTGACTCTGTTCTCCATGTATGTATGTATGTATGTACGTAATAGTTGCTAACTAATATGTGATAACTTGTTTTAACTTACCTAGGGTGCCTATTTATTTTTTTATAAGTGTCCCCTTCTGGCTATAGATTTGTATAAGAGCCTAGACAATTTTTGTAACAGTAAAGACATTAACAAGTCTTGTAATTAATATATTTTTCAGTCTTTAGAGTTATTTTCTTGCAAAGTTCTGCTTCTTTGAACTATCAGATAAAAATTTAAAATATCTTTGTCTTCTGTTCTTTTTGTACTCCACATTTCTCTAAAAAAAAAAAAAAAGAAAGAAAAAGTTGGCTTTCCAGAACTACATTTTTAATAGTGACAAATAATACTGCTACTATTGGTTGAAATTTTTGCAGAGATGGCTGTTCAGTTACCTTTTTTGAACAGCACAATTCATCTCCTGAAGTATACGTTTATAAAGCCGTTAAATCTATTAAGCTTTCTAAATGCCTATGAAATGGATAAACCATTTTTAATACCATAATCCCACAGACTTGGTGACAACTGATTGATAAGTTACAAAATTTGAAATTTGCCATGAGATATGTATTCATGTGCTCCAGGAGCGTATGAAGTAGCCTGAGCCCAACACATCGCAAACCTGCACTTTGTTAGCTTTGTTTTCTGAGATAGGTAAAACCTTGTATGTCAGATCTGGCTGAAGAAGAGAACTAAATTACTAGAAGATACCTTGAAATTTCTTTTAACTTTCTAAAGGCTATTAAGAATGATTCTCACCTGTCTTCCTTACCAGAAGAGGAATGGAGCAACATTACAGTGCTCCCCTAATAGATTGTGTTCCCTTGCGATTTCCCTGGTGAAATCATGTGGGGGGAAAAAAATTAATAAATAAAACAATAGTAGTGAACTTTGTCTCTTTAATAGCTTCATTTGAAAAACTGGAAAAAACATTTTTCTGTTTGTGAGAATGCAATCACAGTTCAGCGCTCTTCTGCACTATGAGTCAAGAACTCCAAAACTGCTTATTTTGTAGGTACCAGCAGCCAAGCTCAGAAATGCTAGCAGGTAGAGGCATCTCAGCTCTTAAAGCAGAGGTCTGATACATAAAGAAAGCCACTGTCAATGGAAGAATTGTCTTTAACAATGGAGAAAAATAAAGGAAAAGACAGCACTTTTGCATCCTGAATCCTATTTAATCTGATAGTAGCCCGTTTTCTTTTAATGTGTTAGAAGGCACTGAAACACTCTACGCTTCAAAGTCTCTGAAATCTAGTTATTGTATTTATTCCTAAAAAAACACCCAACACCCATGAACTGTACTCTGCAGAATTAGAAACTAGTGTACTCTGCAGAATTAGAAACTAGCATTCACAAGGCAAAAGTACTCAAGAAAACTGAATCCCCTTCCATCCATAGTTGCAGACTGTCTTCCTGAAAACCTGATCAGGTAAAAAGCCTACTCCATGTACTTGGCTTCCTTTCTCCTCAGAATGCAAGAGACTCCTTCATTTAACACTGTTCTGAAAGTCTCCCTATGGTGAGACAGAGGAAATTTTGTCAGGGCACATGGAAATTGAAATCTATTACTTACCTATTACCGTCTACTTAGTCATCCACAGAAGAGAGTACTTTACATGCAACCTGCCAGCTACTCCAGGCTGTTCTTGTAAGCTCGCTCCTTCACTCTTTATAGCAAGGAAAGTGGAACCAGTTTTCTCTAAATCAGTCAGCAAGGACAGTAGGCTGCTGCTGCTGCTGTTCAACCCTGGCATGCTGCAGAAGGCATACTAACTGCTGAAGCTAGGATCTCACGCACACTGTGGCATAAAGAGAAAGGTATAACTGAAAACCAAACAGCATCAAACCCTCATGATTAACTTTTTGAAAGCAAAACAGCTGGGTAAGCTTCATCTATCGAGGGGAAAGGCCCGAGTTACAACTTCAAGCTACCTAAGAGCTGGATGTTATTCTCAGCCATTCTACAGTCTGTCCTTTCAGTTGCTTTTATTCAAACAGTACGTATTTTCATTTCTGCTTAACAAACTTTAGGCACTAATTACAAAAGCAGTCGAGCTGTCTTACGTGGCCTTTAAGGCACAGTTTAGAACACAGAAACAGGATACAGGTAAAAACCTGAACAGTAGTACTTGTGATACAGCCAGAGATATACTATGATATAGTGTATGTATGTGCCTCTCGCATTCAGATGCAAGCAGAGACATGTTCCCAGCCGTTCACACTGCACAGCGGGTCCTGCTCTTCCACTGCTTGTCTTCCTAAGGCGCCTCCTGCGATTAGACAGCGGCTCTACAGGGAACAGGAAAAGTCCGGTTACTCTCGCAGTGCTACCCGGCCCTTCGGAAGGCACGGCGCGCATGAAGGAAGCATCAAGCCTCCTTCCTGATCCGGGAACTGGTGGGCTGGAATGAGCTTCACGTTTCGTCGGAGCTATCCGTGCTTCCCCAGGCCTTTCGAGGCTTTTCCAGGCGAGGAAAGCCGAAGCTGCTCCCAGGTGCCCGCTGCCCTGCCAGGAGCGGCACCTTCCCCCGGGCCTGCCCGCCGCGGGGTCACCCCCAGGCCGCCCCCGCCCCCGCTCCCTCCCGGAGCCGCTGCCTCGGCCCAGCGCCTCCTCGCTGNGCAGGTAGATGACCACGAAGAGCGCCAGGTCGAAGAGGACGAAGAGCCACAGGTCCAGCCAGTAGGACTGCCCCGACAGCGACAGCGCCCGGCCGCCATCCGCCGCCGCGCCCCGCTGCTGCTGCTGCTGCTGCTGCTGCTCCCGGTGCTGCTCCTGGTGCTGCCCCCGCCGCGTCGCCGCCGCCGCCGCCATCTCCTCGGGGGTCGCAGCGCGGCGGCACCCACCGCGCAGGCACCGGCCGCTCTTCCGGGTGGGGAGCCAATCAGAGCGGAGCGCACGTACTGCCGCCACGCCCTGCGGCCCTTGCCGCCACACGTAGCGCCCCGCCCCGCGGCGGGTGGGGACCGGTGGGGCGCGCGTTGCACTGCTGCGGCTTCTGTCGGGGCCTACTGTCGCGACCTACTGTCGCGACTCGGTGACGGCGTTGGTGTTTGGCCGCCCGCTCCAAGAACGGCCGCGCTCTGCTCCCTGCTGTCCTGGCCGGGCTGCTGCCGGCGCGGCCCCTTTCCCGCGCGCTGCTGAGGGGCTAATGGCGGTGCCAGGCCGGGCTCCTGTGGTAAAAATATTGGACATGGAGGGAGCTCCTGCTTCTCCTGCTGGTGTTGGGAGAAGCGATGCTTGCGGAGGCTCCCTCTGAGCTGGTGCCTGACATTTCTGCGGTAGTACCTGGGCACTCCTGGTTGCTGCTCCCTGCCAGTCCTCAGGGCGCTTGGCCAGGTGAGACAAGGGTGTGGGGAAAAGCAAGTGGTCAGTCCTGTCAAACCGTGTTGGCCTTGTTCTGTTAAGCTGCGTTGGAACTTAGGTGGAAATAAGTATTCACAAGTTCTTCCTGACACGGTTTCTTGGAGAGCAGATGATGTCCTGGAAGAAACTAAAAGACCTTTTAGGAAATCCTGTTGTGAAGAAGTTTAGGAAAATCAAAACTGTTTTAAGATATGCTTCTATCCTTGGAGGTTAGTTGGAGCTTCTACACCCTAAACAAACATGGACAGGTTAACATAGATAGCGTATACTGTGTGCTTGATTTACACAACACAGCTGCATAAGAAATTAAAGTAAGCTGCACAGCCTGATGCATGCTCATCTACCCTCAGTCCAGCCAGTTCACTTAGTATTGAAAGGAGTACAGCTATTTTCATTGTGTCTACAAGAGTGACCAGAAACTCAGGAGTATACTAAACAAAAACTTTTTCTAGCTATTACCCCTTTTCAGCCTCATATAAAGAGAAAAGGCAATACTTTCTGCAGAAAGCAGAGCACGTGTATTTGATCGGAGTTTAACTTCTCGTAAGGGTGCGCTTAGGGATAGCTATTTTCCTTAGTAAGTTCTGTCATTAGAAATAAGAATGAACTTGAATTTGTCTTTATATAGCAAGTACCAGTTAAGCATATGTGTGTTAGGTGAGGTATATTAAAGATTTTGGGGGGAAACAGTGACAATGCTTCCCCTTTAAGTCTTGTACCCATCTGTATTACCTCATTTCAGCAAAAGGAACTGTGGATTGTAGGTTTCCCCAAAGCAAACAATATTCCTATTAAGTTGCAAAGTAATGTAATTCTGAAATTCCTGCTTAGGAAACAAAAGTCTCCTAGCCAAATTTACTAACCCGTCTCATTCAAATTCTAATATAATGATCATATTTGTTAGTTTACCAAAGCTGTACCGCTCTCCTCCATCCCTTTAATAGGCGATCTTATATCAAGTATCGGAGACTGAGTCTTTAAAGATTTTTCCTCATTTCTTAGGCATATCTGCTGGCCACATCCGTCTGCAGTAACTGGAGTTGTTAAATACTTTTGAGCTCTCATCTTTTTTTGTTTTGTTTTTTAAAATAAGTAATCATCATTACTTTTCAGTTTGTGGCCTTGTATGTAATCCAGAATTAACTAAAATAATTTCTCAAATACCTGACAAAAAGATACCCTACTGATTATTGTAGCCAATCAGTCAAACAAATCTGGTAACCTAGATCAAAATAGCCACGAATCAGAGTGTTACTGGGCTGGCTGTGGCAGAGGTAAGCGCACTGAGATGGAGCGCGGGCTAGAGTAAGACTTTCTGAGCCAGGAGGGTGCAAGACTTAAAGGGTCGTCATACTCAGGGAAGAAAGAGAGAGCACATTCAGAAACTTAATACAGCTTTCATTCCAGCCAGTAAAGTCTCTGAAAGAAATGAAATGGCGTTCTCCAATTTCCTGAAACCTTTGAGGTGTAATTGTTAATATATTTCTATGCAATTTAGAAGCAGTAATGACATGCAGCTGATAACGAAGGTCAAACTCTACAACAGCAGGTCCATGATTAGGGTTTCTGTCTTAGTCTGCTTTTTCCATGTGCATAGCTTAACTGGAAGAATCCATCACATAGCTTATTGCAAGCCATTGTTCTTTGTCCCGCTCTCTTTTGAAGGCTTTAGTATCTACATAAAATAGCCTAGAGATAGGCAGAATTTTGTAATAGTGTTGTTTCCAGATTTTAGGGTGGTGGTTTTGTTTGGTGGGGGTTTTTTAGTTTTTCGTACCTTTGCTTTTCAGCTTACATCTCTTTGTAATTGAAAATTGAAGGATTAAAATAGTGTTCTCTTCATTGTGATGTATGTGGTATATCTACCCACCGAAAGATGATTATGTAAAAAATATCTGCACTGGAAGTTGCATACAATCAATATTTGGGGGAGGAAATCCAAATTCATGAAGAAGGGTATCTGTCCTGCTCTAATTTGAATACTGTTTGTGTCATGAGAGCATTTTGGCGGTAGAGGGAGCTATGAGACGCTGAAGACTACAAAAATACAGGCTAAGAGAGGGTTCGGTTATAAAAATAACTGAAGGAAAAGATGCTTTTCTTTTTTATTCGTTTATGGCCAGAAAAAAAGTCAAGAAGAGCCGAGAAAAGAGGGGAGTAAATGTTGTGAGGTATTTTAAAAACTCATAAAAATCATAATGTAAATGTACCCGCTCAGAAATGATCTTTGAAATTGGACCTGTAACAGCATGTGAATAAGCACACAGCAGAAGATTATCTGGCTGTGTACCATCATCAGGGAACTCGGTGATGAAGTGCTGTAAGACTTTACAGATCCGGCTGCATTTATATTTTGGGTTAGGCCTCGGGGCTGTCCTCAGGCCCACATGGCATTGTCACCTTTTAGCAAAGCCTTACGTCAGTCAGTCTTTTTCAAACTATGGCAGTAGAAGCATGGGTGCAAAAAGATCAGAAGCCAAGAAGGAGCTTGGGGCATATTTGCTGAAGGACAAGAGTGCCAGCAGGACGCAGGTTTGTTCTGCTGATGTGTCAGAAAGGGTCCAGGGCTGGGGAGCAGGCTGCCCTGTGACATGGGGACAGGGCTAGATGACCACCAGGAGTCACAGTTAGAGGGACACAGCAGATCTTAACTAGTGCTGACCCTCGAGAGGCAGTTTTATGGTAACCCTTAGGAAATAGCGTGACTCAGGGGAGGTGCGGCAGGGTTGAAAATAGTACTTACAGGCTGGACAACATGAGCAGAATATGGTGCGTGTTTGTCACCCATCAGAAACACCAGTGTTTGAAGTCAACGTAGCCTGAAATCATTCCTTATCTTGTTAAGATACCTTTAGTATCTTTATTCATGTCCTGAAAGAAACTCACTCAGGGCCTGTTAATACTCCTCCTGACGCAGAATGATTTGAACCCCTAATAAACTGGAACAACTCAAAAGCTACACGTTTAAAAGCATGGTCATACTTTTAGAAACAAATACAATGAAATTACTTTATGTGAGATATCTGTAGATCATCAGTACGTGCTTTATATTATTCCTATTGATATGAGCAAGGTATCAATGGGATATCGTTTAAGTCCTCCAAGTGAGCTGTATTATCACACTGTATTTTATGTTTATTCCATATTTATATTTACACAGAATAGTCTTAGAGATGTGGGCGTTGTCAGGTTTCTTTTAGGTTTTGCCATCCCTATTACACAATATTCAATAGACAGAGAAACTGTTTATCAATATAAATACTATCGTAAGGAAACTAAGTTGTCACTTGAGAAGCAGTGCAAAAAAATACCGAGGTTCTGCTTTTAGAAAATAATTTCTGCAGCCTTTTACAGTATGGGACTCAGGTAGGACTTGGTACAAATAACAGTTTCGCATTTGTATCAAATTGTAATTGGATTTTGTTTATTCAAGGCAAAACAGTAAACATAAGGAACTAGCCTGTGTTTTCAACAGGGCTAAGTAATTGCGGCTTAGGAGGAGCTGTGAGGGGATAAAAGGGAAAACCAAGCAGAGGATATGTAGAAAAATGGTCTTTTCCCATTGCTTTTTGTTTCTGATGCTGTTCTGGGTGAAGTGTTTAGCCCCTTTTGAAGAACCTCTTGGCTTCAACTCCTTCATATATATAGGTCTGTTAAGAAATTAAGAAGAGAAATCAGTGGCTGCTGTTACAAAGGTTCATTTCACAGATGCTATTGAGAGATGGTCAGTAGTGAATTAACTGTGACTGGTGGCCCTGTGGGGCCTCATGCAGGCTCCAAGGAAAGGACTGTAAGGAAAGCAGCCTGTTGTCAATAGGCGTAAATACTCTATGCAAACATTTGAGCCACCACGGGACAGCTTTTGGGCGCTTCAGAAAAAACCCAAAATGTTGAAGTGCCATATTCCAAATACCACAACTTAACACGTTTCATCTATGTGACTGCTTTCATTAGAAGTGTGAAGAAGCACTGAAGGGTTGGACTGTATGTTTTTGATATCTCAAATCTCACACCTGTCCAAAAGGTTGATTTTTTTTTTTTTTTTTTTTTTTTTTTTTTTTTTTTTTTTGTAATTTATTCTTTTAAGAAGCTTGTGAGCCACTAGCAGGAGAGGATCTTAAAGCATTATGGTTCAGTTCAGTTTCTGGCTTTACTGCAGACCTGTGAAACATTTCCCTTTTGTCTCAAACTTACCCCTCTGTGCTGTCATCCCCTGCCCCAACCCCAGACTTCGTTTTAAAAGGGCATTTATCAGCCATTGGCAGCATTACCCTGGAGTAAGCTCCTGTGGTAGGGCTTTTACAAGGCAGACACTCGGAAAAGGGCCTTCGGTCAGAACACATCTATATAGCATGTATCTCTCTCTCTCTCTCTCTCTGTAGCTAGCTATTTATATATATCTTTTGTATACAGCTTGTATCCACAGGCTTCAGAACGCATTGATAAGATATAGTTCGAGTTTTATTTTAAAGTTTTAAATTTTGGTAGATTACTCAACTTGAGAATTTTTACTGAAGACAACCTACTTTCAGA
Source organism: Scopus umbretta (assembly GCA_013400535.1). Lineage (NCBI taxonomy): Eukaryota > Metazoa > Chordata > Aves > Pelecaniformes > Scopidae > Scopus > Scopus umbretta. The sequence goes on along the minus strand of VZTL01046233.1, from coordinate 15,275 downwards.
ACAGCTTTTAAAATTTTTTCAGTTCACTACATCATAAAGTTGTATGTAAGTGACTGTTTAACTCACCTGAACAAGTTCATCACCTATGATTTCTCTGTATGCTGTGAGTGCTTTTCCATTATCTTTTCTAGTAAATTTTCCTACAAGTTTATTTCCTTCCATGTTCCAGGAACCCTATAATGGGAAAAAAAACCAAACAAATATTTTGCAATAGATATGACCCGGATTTGATTTAAAGACTGCAGGAAAGCTTAAAAATGAGAAGAGATTAAAACAGTGTAATAATGCTTTTTTTGGACATTGATGGAAAAGCTGTAAATATTAAATTTTAATAAAACCGCTAATTTATTTAAACGCATAATAGTCAAGCTAGATTTTTTTAGGGCTCAGTACACCTTATTTTAATTGATTCTATCAACAGAGAAAAAGTAATCTCTTATAAATACCCACTCTGCACTCTAGGTGGTGTACTTGAGTATCGTAAGAAGTAAAATTGCCATCATCTGGATTTCATTGAGTGAAAATTGCTACATAGTCTGCTTTTTGGGCACTCTATGGAACCCTGAGTTTCACGGTACAGTGTTGAACCATTAACAGTTAAGACTACCTTGTGTTTTTGTGTATCAGCTGCAAGCATTCCTGAGCAGTCAGACTTTAAAAGTAAAACTTAAAGTAAAAACTAGGAAGATAAGTCATTCATCTTGAAACTGCAGCTCATAAAGTTATTATCATATAATAAATGTGTAATTATATAGAAAGTCTCTTACAGTAAGTTCAGTCCCATCAGCCAGACTGTACTCAAAATTGACTCCCAGAGTGAATTCAATATCTATAGTACGGAAGTTGCTTGATTCTTTGACAGTAAATTTGTTTCCATCTTGTTGAACAGTGATCTTCAGATTATCATGGGCTCCTAACTTTCTTTTCATCATGTTAACACCTAGAAAAAACAATTAACACCGATCAGAAAAAAAACAAAACCCTAGAGGATCATATTTGTCTCTTTTTAGTGAGTTTTATGTGGTCAAATGAGTTTATTCCAGCATTCTGACCTGAATTTTTATTCTTCTTCACTTTTATTGAGGCCATATTCACCAGTACAGACAGAATACAAACCACTGTCCAACTGGAATGGCTATGTTTATGTCCATATAAAACACAGTTTGTATAAACTTGAAGTACCAGGATGTTAACATGACACGAGTCATGTGTTTCTGTAAGATCGAAGAATGATTTCCTCTCTGTGTAGCTTTTAAACTAGTTTCATGTTATTCGAAATAGTATTCATGCTATAGAATTCTGCTTAAAGTTTATCATTCAGATTCTCTGAGCCTTTTCCTCAAATGTAGACTTAGAGATTCCTTCCTCTGCTGAAATAAATCTGCTGGAATGAGTTAAGTTGCTTAAGATTAACATAATGTGATTAAAATCAGAACCTTTCTCAGTATCTTCCCCCCTCGCCTCGTGGAATCTTTTGCAAATAGAGGCAGTAGGCTATGCAAGGGCAGAGCAGGAAGCAGCAGAAGGACAGGCTAGCTGGAAGGTAGCTCACAGACAGCTTGCATTTGTATTCAGCCATAGTGATATTATTCTCGTAGAAGGCACTGGAAAAATAAGACTTACCCATCACCTCCATGAACTTTTCATAGTTTTCATTTCTGTCTATTTTCCAAGTACCATTAAATGCCATGTTTCTGTCTGTAGGAGGTCTGTTCTGAAGAAACAGATCTTTGCAAAGAGAATTTATGTACTGGCTTATCTTGAAAGCAATTTACAGGATGATGTGGCTGACTAAAGCTCAGCTGATGCACTGATCTTTCAAGGAGAAGTTTACCGTAGTTTAATCAAATTTCCAAGTGCGACCACGTTGCTTGCTGAATCTCTCCCTTACTGCCCCCAAATCATGACACTATCCTTATTGCTCGCCTTAATAAAGAATTGCTAATCCATTCATTTTATTTGCCATGTTTGAGCTGTAGTAAACATTAGCTATCTAGTGAAAGCAATAATTAGACTAAGACAATTTATTGACATTTTCTTTCTCTGTTGTATCTTTATGCTTGGGAAGACTTGTGGGAGAGTCTTTATGCAAGTGGAGGAAATATTTATGTATTTATATATATATTTACCCAACAAACCAAACACAAATCTCTACTTTTTCTATTATAATTTGGTAGAGATCTGTTCTGCTCAACATAATAAGCACGGCGCAGAGGATTTCCTGAATGTCTGCCGGTAGTTTCAGAAAACTATCCACTTGCTTCTTGTCTAGTGCTGAGCTATGAAAATCGGGATGTTATTCGGTATTCATGTGCTCCCTCTTTAATATGTAGTTGAAATTCGGAGCAGTTTCTACAAATTTTCTTCATTATAACACACTCGGTGAATGCTATGTGCATCTAACCCATTCCTACAACAGAAAAAGATGTGCAGCTAAGTGAATTTACCTGATGTGGTTGATTTCCATAGGTCCCAGATTTTGGCTCTTCCAGGAAAATGCAGAACATGAGTCTTCCCTGACTTAGCTGCTTCTTCCCCCACTCTCCTCCCCCTCTAATTGGTGCTACTTAAACCTGAGCAAAACTATTGACCCAGCTTTTGTTTTTAACAAGTTCAGGGTTATAATTGTTCTGTTCACGTGGATGGCATCAGCTTTGCTATCTGTTAGCTTCAAAATGTAAATGTAAATCCTGAATGCTGAATCGGATTTTACTTAGCACACAGGTGATGGGTTGTGCCCTACTTAGCAAATTTTAAATGTCTCAAGTTACCATAATCTTGTATACTTATGGATTGCAGCCTGGAACAAGAGGTTTTACTGAAGTGTAACTATAAATTTAGAACTTTGTTAGTGATACCAGAATAGTGTGACTTTTCACTCCAGTCAGCTTCGTTTTGAAATCAATAGTAATCTGGCTAACAGGCTGAAGAGGAAGAACAGCTCAAGTATTTCTCACTCGATGGAAAGAAAAAAGAATGTCAGTTCATATTGTTGCAAGTGTTGCAGGGAAAGGTGCCATACTTGCAGCCAAAAAAGGGTGCTAGAGGCTGACCATGCATTAGAGTTAAAATTAACTTTTCCAGACCCATTGGTCTTTTGAAAGATGGGGTTTGGTGCAAGCTAGTCTGTTGTAGTTGTGAACACCTCATGTTCCAACTACAACTATTCCAGCTCAAGAAGACTCTTCCAGCAGTAATTTGCAGAGGTTATCTCAGATCTGCCAACAGAGCTCCTTTTATGGGTGTTTCCTAATTAATTTCATTTGAAGTGAGCCACCTCCTCTTACACAGCAGGTGTTTCAAACCTGGGGATTTTGCCTAAACTGTGTGGGGAAGAGAGGGGCATATGAAGATTCTCATTTGCCAGATGCATGGTTGCTGTGAGGGCACCATACCCCCAGCACGGGGACATGCTGAAGACGTTGGAGCACTGAGCTGGTGAGCCCGCGCAGCCGCGGCTGGGAGAGAGCAGGAACCCATAGCCACATCCCTGGTCTGTGTGAGAAGGTTCACCTACAAGTGACAAGGTGGTGGACACGTGCCCTCTTCAGGCTGCAGCTTGTTCTCTTGTCTTCCACTCTTCCAGCTGCTGTCGTTCGCCTTCCTCAAAGCCATCGTCTTCCATCTTAGAAATGCCTTTCTTCCTCTAAGGCTAGGAGGAAGCAGAGCCTGCCACTCTTCCTGTACTAGTTACCTGTTCTTTCCTCTTCCTACCTCTTATATTCCTGTCTTGCAGGCTCAAGAAGCATTCAGGCTGTTTAATTTTAATGGCAGTGAGGGATGTACTTCACAATATCTATTTAACAACACCGTTTAACAATACATAAAAGTTCTAAAATGAAATTTGCAAAGAAGTAGGCATAATTTTGGCAGAAGAAATCCTGTCTCTATACAAATATTAGAATTCCAGAATTAACATCTTTTGTGAAGGACATCTCACTGTGAACTGGAGCATTGTCAGGTACAGGCAAGACATTTGTTTTGGGGAAATATATACATGCTAGCCCCTGTAATTGGAACTGGGTAAAAAACAGCCAACTATAAAATGGAAGATGAGTAGTTTTGTTAGCATGGTGCTGAATCAGAAGTCACTGTCTCAAAAAGCATCATAGCCCCTGCCCAGTGCTGTGCTAATCATGGATGCCCATCTAACCCTTCAGCCAGCTCAGAAAATGGGCAAAATTAGTTTCTATTGGAGTCAGATTATCTCTTTGTTGCATTGGAGTGTATCTTGACCTTTGTAGTTAGTCAGTCTCTATTAATTTAGTATATACACACAAACAAAAATACCTGGTGTCAGGTTATAGTTCATCCAATTTATTGTTGCTTAACAAAGTTATTAACTCCCTCTACAGTCTTTGCAGAAGGGTTCTTTCTGACAGTGTTGTAGTGCAACTTTTGAACCACTTCTGTTGTATGCAGTAGAAAATCGAGGCCTGAAATAATATGAATTATTCACATTATTTCAGGCATATATGAAACCTAACAAATAGGAAATGATCTTTTATTTTGAGCATTTCAAGAAAGCTTTTCTGCTTTTTAGGTGGGTTCTGTATTCTCTCCAAGAACCTGCTGATTCATTTCATTTAAGAAACGCTAAGGTATCTGAAGTAGTGTTTATATATTCAAACAAAACTAACGTTACTGATAACTTTCCTCATTTGAATCCAGGCTATCTTCTTAACCTCTGAAAAAATAACTCAGAGTAGTGACATTCTGCAGGTTAAGTACAAATTTCTACATCAAACTTAGTTCAGCAGTTTTTCTGAACCTTGAAAAAGGGGGACGGTCTTCTGGAGTGAGTTCTCAACTAACTCGAAGATCTCTCACATGTGCTTTTCCAGTCAGTAATCTCACAACTTGCCTTTCCCCCCCTGTGATTCTTTGGTTTCCCTCGGAAGTCAGGCTAACCAGCCAACTCCAAACTTTTTCATTATGGGAGCAGCGAGTAGCTGGGTCTTGAATTTCATGTCAAAGCTCGTTGCTCCATTTCTGTCCCATTTTTCCCTTAGCATTTCTTTTCACTGGGCATGAACCCTTAGGATCCTGTTCAGGTCAGCCCCACAGATCTGTCAGTTAAGTAAGTTTCATGGTGTCTTTACATTGGTGTAGTGCTGAGAGCATAAAGAACTGTTCTTCTCTGAGGTCAGATGGAATGTCAGTGCTAGAACAAGCAGCCGTCTTTTTAATCTCTCACAATTTACATGAGTGAGTTAGGACTATTAATGCATTAAAATATGACTTCAGTTGTCTCACATGTGCAAGAATCATACGATACACACTTTATTCAGAGTTCTTTTGAGTTCCTCTGAAAGCTATGTTTCCTTCTAAAATTGTAATTTAAATTGTTTTTATATATATTATTTTTATGTTGGAAGATTCCACAACCTTTTTCCTTCTTCTGTCTATCTCTTCCTTGTGTGGTTTTCAAAACTACAGTTTTTGCTTAGATGGTACGTTGAAAAACTTGGTTTTTAGTATTGCTGGTTGCATGAAAGTCATGAAAGCTAAGGGTGTGTTTGCTTGGCTTCGTGGCTTTCTTCAGCATGCCAGCTTCAGAACACTGAAAATGGACTAACGTATTAACTTTGAAGTTTGATCTTTAAATGAGGTGGATAGAAGTGAATTATTAACTTATATGGTCATCCAATCTCATCATGCCAGTCTGTGATAATCATATCAAGATGTATCGTGATGTTAATTGACAATGGGGTTCCAAAGATCTGGGTGACAGCAGTGCTTTTGCAGTGGGCTATATTCTTCTATCCTATTTATTGTTTTGTGGCTTGTCTTCAAGTCGTTCTGCCTAAAATTAGCTAGGACAGTAGAACTCAGCTTCACCATGGAGTGATAATGGCTTTGTGCCAGTATAAACATACTTATGTAAATATTACTATATATAATATTATATATTAAGAGAGAGAGGAATTCCTGCTAAAACCATGCAGATTAACTGGTTTCTGCCAGCTGGTTGTGAACTGATTTGGCAGTGTTTATATACCTTTTCTACTGCATGATTCTTCCATGTCTGGGGATGTTTCGCAAAGACAGTTGGGCATTTCTATCATTTAAGTATCCCTGCATCCCTTATTGTGAAGTTTTACTAAGCATTTAAACCACAGTCCTCAAATTTTTATTGATATGGTAAACAGATAATTCTGTGTCAGTAAAGCCAACTTTAGGATCACTGTGGGTGACCTAGCAATAAGGAGCTCAATGGAGCCTAACTAATGCCATCTCTTGGATAAATAATTTCAGTTTGCAGTTTCAAATTGGATGCAAAGTTGCATCCAATTGCAATTGGATGTTGTTTGCAGCAGGATTAGATCATACTTGAGCTAGATTTTGTCCTACTCCAGCTGCCTGTTTGCTAAGTTTCTGGTTTTATTTTGGTTCAGGGAGAATCTCCTGCATGCTGCTAACATGCACTCTGTTCAACATGAAGATTCAACACTCGAAGATTACTCAGAAATTTCCCGTGAGTATAGATCCATTTGTCTGATCAGTTAGTAGTGGGCTATGGATCTTAAAACTTAATCTTAAGTGTCTATACACCCTTCTTTTTACTTTCTGTGTAATGGCTCTGATCCATAAAGTGTTGTGTGTTTTTGAGAGTTGATTATTGGAGAGAACTGAAGTGCATGAGCTAATAAGCTCCAGGTTAAAAAAATCTGGAAGCAAAATGCAGGATTTTCTCAAAGCAATAACAACTCTGCTATCTATTTCATCTCCTACTGCATGCTAAAACGAATTCTAGGTTTACCTAGACTGGTAGAATCTAGCCTAGTTTCAGAAGAGGGTGACAGTGAACATTTGCCAATAAAAATAAGTGTGCTTTTCCAGTAAAGGTTTTTTGAAGCTCTGAGTGTTAGTGCCATTTGTCACTTGTCACATAGAGACTCATATGGCAGTTGACCCGTAGGGTTTAGTGTCAGGTTTATCTAAGGTATTTAAATGTATATCTTAATACTTTTTTCCTATATTTTGTGGGAAACTACTTAGTAGCAGGCAAATTTAGGAAAGTAGTTTCTTTTTGTTTGGAATATGAAATGTCATCAAAGGATGGGGCTGCGTTATAGTCCAATGAGCTAACAATGTACAGTATTGAAAGTCTGCATCGGTCTTTTCAGTTTCTCCAAAATTTGAACTGGACCTTTAGTTGATTTCAACATAGCTATTTGCTGATCATACGCTTTTGCTCTTGATTATGATATAGCTCCAAACTCCACCAAGGATTATTGTGATTATCTGGATTAGTGACTTGAATCTAATCTCATCTGTAAAATAGATTCAGAGTTCTTCTGAGCTCAGCATAATAGCAAGAGAGCACCCTATATGTCTCAGATATTTAAATATTTGTATATTCAAAAGGAAAAGATGGCTTCAAGACAAAACATTCTTTTCTTCATGTCTCACGTAAAAGCAGAACAGACACCCAGATCCTGGTTCTATTTCCAGCTCCAAAATGGACTTTCTATGTGACCTTGATCAAATTAACCCCTCTAGTTATCTGTAAAATGAACTTCCCTTCCCTTAAAAAGCCGTATGTATCATAAAATAATGTGCCAGTGACTTGGTTAACTACTATAAAAAAGGACTCTGAAGAAATGCCTGTATGTGAATGTCTCCTGTGTAAACTAGCGGTATGATTTAACCATGTATTTTACTCCTAGTTTTTGTTTAAAATCTTTGGTAATGTTAAAACAAAGCTGTCTGAAGTATAGATCTATTTATCAGCCATTATCAACCACTGACTGGGCAGTAGCAGGCTATGGCTGAATTGATTGTCCTCATATTTCAGCAGGAAAGAGGATTTTATTTTTACTTGATAGTACAGGTTGAGAACATGTTTGGAGAACAGTTCAATCTCTCAGGAAGTGTAAAAATAAATTTCTGTATTAAAGTAAGAGCTTTGGAATAATGGGGGGAAAACATGCAGCCAGGTATTTCAAGAAATTCTGAATTGTAAGTACTGAAGTGAAAATTTACTGTGTTTATAACTGGTGATATTATTCAACTTGCATTGAATTTCCAAAGTTCTGTGTGTGCTAAGAAATGCTACTGTCGTCTGAAGGGCTGAAAAACTCAATAACTGTCAGATTCCATACATTTAGATCCTAAAGCTTACAAATGTAACAAACTCACACATTGGAATTATATCCGAAAAAGCTTAAAGGGTGAGATTTCACGGGAATGTGAAACGCATGTCAGCAATAGCTGGCACCACTGTTATTAAAAATATGGCTGGAGGAAGGAGCTATTGTCTTTTCCATTGGTTAAAAAAGCATGGCAGTCATGCAAGATCTGAAAGACCGAGTCTAATATTCTTTTTCACCTCTTCAATAAAAATGCCCTCGTTCAAGGTTCTATTCTTTTCTGGGCCGGTAAGAAATATATTCCAGTACTTCTGTTGGAAACTGTGCCTCTTCTCAGAACTGGATTCAAACATTCAGTAGGCCACTGAAGACTAAGCAGGAGCATGACTAGGTTGGTGAGTGGGCTGGAAAGATTGTAGTCCCAGCAGCAAATGGCTACCTGATATATGTAGATACACATAGACAGCTTTTCAGTTGCGCTCATAAATTGCAGCTGGTTCCAGCAAACGGTGCTTGTGTTTTGTGCTGAACTAAATCTGGCCCTTCATAACTTTTTGAATGAGGCTGTTGTTTGTCAGGGATGTACATACTTCTTGGTTTTGCCTAGAGCTAAAAAAAGTCAAGCCAGAAGTGTTGCCGTGGAGAACCTAATAGGCAAAGAACAGAAATTGCCAAGAAGCCTATTGGTCTAGAATTACATCGAGGATCAGCAGTTCACACGTGATGAGGCTTTTATTGTCAAAGTAATTCTTTTCACAGTTTTGTTTTAAGTCACTGGGTTGACTATTTCCATCTCTCTTAGATGCTACCCCAGGGATTGCTGTATGGGGACAGAGCATGAGGATGGATCCGTGTAACAGTTGTATTTGCCAGTTCTACTTAGCCAATAAATAAATTGGTTTCTGACAGCTCCTAGTAAGCGTAGCTGCAGTGCTCTCTAGTGGTTAGTAGCAGTGAATTATTTTTTGCTGGTTTTAAACAAGAAGTATTTTACCACTGGCTGATCTCAGGAGTACTTCTAAGTATCTTAATAGTGAAGTTTTTCTCTTCAGGATTTTTTGAACCTAGAGAAGTTATTATAAAATACAAATTTACAGAAGCAATTATTTGAATCAGGGAACAATGAGGTGTTGAAAATTCAACCTCAATAATATTAACAAACAGTAAAATTTCACATTGTCCTTTTTATTTTAAAAAGCATGAAAACAGTACAAAGAGAAGAATGAGGAAGTAAGTAATACGCAGTAGTTTGACCATAGAAAATAACTTGACTATAGTCTCTATCAGCTGTACAGTAAGTAGGACTAATGATTCTCTTAAGTAATATAACTAGTTTTACTAAGTAGTCATAGGACAGAAGCAAGCGAGAATACGTAACATTCAGAGGACTTTAATACTGCTTAAAGGCAAAACACAATATACAGAGCAACCCCCTTAACCTAGTACAAAAATACTGTGCCCAGAAACTATATATTTGATCAACTATTTTTAAAAGATAAAAGAATACAAATGGACAAACTCAGTGGCTAGTGACTGTGATTAAGATTTTTATTAAACTATAATAGAAATGTATATTAAAACTATTTACAGTGCATTTCACACTACATTCTTTAAGAGACACATGCAGGTGTGTCTGCCACGTGAATACATAGAGGGCTCAAATCCTAACTTGAGTTACATCTGTAAGGTACCTTGGGCATCAGCAGGAATAGCTGAATACAGCAAAGAGCAGGTGAGGCAGGTGTTACCAAGGGTAAGAGTTTGGTTCCTCTTTGTGGGTAAAAAGGGTGGATTTGACCCATTCTTTCACTTTCTATATAGCTCAATCCAACTCCCACTGAGGTAAACGGGAATCGTATAATTGACTTCAGATGGGCATTTCAGCATGCCTTAGGCCCTGGCATGACAAGCTCATGCTGTGAAAGTTAGCGGAAAACCAGCTATTATATAGCATTGTCACATAAATAATACATTTACAAACAGTGGTACTTAGATATGAGTTTCTCTATGGAAACAAACTTCTTTATGTGGAAAATAAACTTTCCCATGCAATTTCCATTCATCTAGCAATGACAAAGATAATGTATCTTGCTGTCACAATTTGTTGTATTTAGCAAGTGTCACTAATTACAAGGCCAGATTCTGTGATGTTTCTTGTTCTTGTGAAAGTCCAAACTAAAAAATCCAGCCCTCATTATTTATCATACTCTGTCCAAACTCATTTTTTTATTCAAGCTGCAATGTTCAAGCTTATCTTTCAAATTAGTGCAAGTCCCTGAAGAAGTACAGCAGGGAACTGTGAAATAAAGCTGAAACCTTGTGGAATGTAAACAGCATGTGATTTGACATGAAGAAGAAACTACAGCATCACAGAGACAAGACTCCTAACTACAGCTACTGTATAAATTTGCCTGAAATAATAGGTCTCTTTAAAACCTTTAAAAATGTATGAATTTATTATGAGTGAGGCATTCAATGGTCTTAAGGGTCTTTTCCAATCTAAATTATTCTGATTTTTTTTCCATCAAAACTCTCTGCTATCTTCTCATGCATAACTGCAAGGGGCACCAACCAGCTCACTCGGGCAACATCCCCTAATTTTAAGGGGCTAGATCTGACTCTTCATAATCTTTTTGTATAATGGGTTGGAAAATCACTTACCTAGGAATTCTGACAAATCTTATATATGAATTAGACGGTGTTCTGATTTTGCCAGTTTGTGCCACTGCCAGATAAAATGCATTGGATTGTAGTTCAAAAGTTTATCTGTCCATGCACGCAATTGTCAGAGGGCAATGCATAAAACAGGCTTCAGTCCTCTCTTCTAAAGAGAGATCAGCTGGTCATCAGTGGAACAGATTGTTCACTTCTATCGCTAGCCCGCTTGTACTTGTATTCTGTGAAGATAGGAGCGTAATCTGCTCTTAACTTTAAACTGCTACTAATTAAAAATCAATACGATCTCCAAAATCAACATTACATTATTTTCCCCTCTGTTTTTTTCTTGTGTGAGATAGTAGAAAACCTAGACATTCTACAGCTAATATTGGACGTGGACATAACTTGTTGGAAAAGAAGTACCACCTACAGCCTCACTGTTATTTTTAATTAGAAGAGGTAGGGTTAATCCGTAATTTTGTGTATGTTAATACGTATGACGAGTAATTTTTTCAGAAGGGGAACAAAAACAGAAAGAAAAGTGTACTTTAAGCATTAAACTGTGCTGTGGAGTGACTTTAAAAGAAAGTATGTCTGTGTCTTGAGAACAAGTAGGATACTAACTTAGAAGATGTTTTTACTGAGACAAATGTTAAAAATTAGTGGGACAAATTCTGTACCCGAAGACTTAAATATCAAATTTCACAATGGCTTTAATGGACTTAAGACTGAACTAACAAAGTGGTAAACTCCATTTCAGCTTGTTTCTTTATAATCCACACTGATTGCTTTAGCTAGACAATACAGGTTGGGGAAAAAATGTTTGAGACCTGACTAAAATAATTAGATACACAACTCATGATGAAATTAATGGCAGCTGTATAGCTGCATTTGAAAATGTTGAATTCTGAAGGCAATGAATTGCAGGCAGAAAACAGCCTGGCTTTTTTTTTCATATTGTCACTATCTACATTATGAAAGGAATGAGCAATTTCTGCAAACAGTTCACACAAAGCCATGGCACAAAACCAGCATACTCTGACTTGACCTTCAGGCAGAGTAAAGCACTATATAAACAATTTGATTACTCTGAAATTTTATGAAGTACAGCAATCTGTGCTTTTAAGGTTCTTTAACCAGTAGTTTAGAGGGTTTGGTTTTGTAGAAATAGATACAGGTGTATTATGACATTTAAATGGTTTATTTACTAGGAACTGTATTTCTATGTATGTTCCCATCTTCGTAGTGGAAGAGATTCTGTGGGATAAATGTCTACAGATACGTAATTAAATATATGCACATACTTTATAGCTGTGTTCATTTTAAGTGAACCTTTGAAAAAATGCAACGTCGTATCCATTTTTTTCAAGTCAAAGGTATGAATCCAGCACTCCTTTGTAGTAGTTATAAATCTATGTCATAATAAAGCTTTGCTGAACACACAATATAGCAAAGAAACACCAGGATCTTAATGTAAATGATATGTCACTACCTTGTAATATCACAATAGTTGATTTGCTATGTCGTCACTGTGAATTACTAGTCTCAACCACACCTAGCAAGAATACACCTTTATATACATATGCTTTATTAATATTTATATTAAATATATATCTCCTCAGTTAGTGTAATAATTATATTTCAGTATCTCAAGCATTCAAGGAAAAGAATATACAAGGACTATGCAAATCCTGAAGCAAAGTTTCCTATTTATGAAAAAGTACCTAAAAACTTTTTTTTGAGGGGTGTATTGGGAGGGCAGGCAGGCTGCTGTCATTCTTCTGCATAGCTATGACATACTACATGTATATATTGTACTGTGTATGCATATAAATACACATAAGGAGCACTGCATAACAGTAGCCCTAGAATTCTTAATTATTGTTGAACTCCATACTTTTTTGAAAATCTAGAAAAAAAATCAGGAGAAATACTTTTGTAGAAAAATGTTTTCAAATTCAGCTGCAATATATTATTGGTAGTCATTAGAGAAGTTTGAGATACGATTTGTTCAGTGACAAATAATTTAGGTTGGCAGAAATGCTGCAGACTATCAGAACACCTTATTTTACATTAAAAAAAAATTGACTATGAAAGTCAGTATCATCAAACATTTTGAAACATTTGCTTCATCTTTTGTTAGATTCTGGTATAGTTTATCTAAATGCAGAGACTGATAAAAAGAGGTGGTTTTCACTGTCTTTCTGACCAGCTCTTACAGGGGGGAGATTGATAATCTGCTGGGAAGAAGAATTTATTGCAGATTTCAACTAGAATTTTCTGGATTACTGTGATAGAAATAAACTGCCACACTTCGAAGTACAATCCCAAATGTGTTACTTTTGCCTAATACTGTTGCTGATTTTAACTGAAAAGTCATTACTACAGATTAAAAAAGAACATTTTCTGTGTGTCTATGCAGCCAATGTCACACCTACTGCTAACCAGTCTTAGATTGCTGACATTAATCTCCTAATCCTGTCTACCCAAAGAATAGTACTTTCTCTGTATTACTCTTTCGGGGTTTGTCTAATGTGTGTATTTTCTTGAATAGTTCCCAGTTCAAAACAATTTTTATTAGTCATCTTCATTTAAATAAAATACCAATGTTGCTTTTTTTACTGTGCAAGTTAATTGATTTCTTACATTTCTGACCGTTAACACCTTATATACAAATGGCAAATCTCTGTAGCATTCTCAGCTATTTTTGCTTTCAGTATTCTTTTTTCCTATTCCTTTAAGACATTGCGATTAATCATTGTTAACATTAACTAATGCTGAAAACGATTCTTAAAAGCTGTTGACATAAAACTTTCTTCAAAGTGGTCATAGCCATTTTGTAATAGCACTGGCCTAAAGAATCAGTTTTTGATGATCACCAGAAGTGTGCCATTCTTGCATCATTCTGATTCAGATTTTCATCTCTTGCTCTTGCAGTCATATTCTCTTCTACTCTTCTTGCCCGTGATTCAGTCTGTTGGTTATGATGATGTTAAATTCAACTTCCGAATGAAGTTAAAACCATCATATAAAAATGATCCTGTTTAGTTTCTGTTTCTCTGTGTGCTTCTTGCAGCTTTCTGTGGGAGCCATTCTTCCATGGCAGCCTGTCAGCTATGTTGCGGCATTTCAACAATCTTCAAGCAGTTCATTATCCATTACTGATGGATAGTTATGACACTTTTACCACAAAATTCCTAAGACCCCCCCCTTGCCTAGTAATTCACAGGGTTTTTAAGAAGTTCTCCAAATGCAAGACATTTGTTAAGACATTCCTCTAATACGAAAAAACCCAACTGGGTGCACGGATTCTGGGGCTTTTTCACTTCAAAGCCCCGTTCTGTCTCCTGAAAGAGGTTAGCATAGTATATGCTGGATTAGGCTCCCCAGAGTTTGTCTTAATCTTTCCTCTGAAATTCTGGGAAGAGAACAGACAAGACTGCTCATTAATTCTGTAACATAACACAGCAAGATTGGAAGAGGAAAAAAGGTGCAAAATGCAGTAGTCTTTAAGATACTGGCCACAACATGATCACTAAACAACTATATACATCTATAAAGTAATGGGCTCTCGGGGACAGTCGAGTAACTGCACCTGTACCTTCTTGTGGAATAGGGTAGCAGATCTGTTTCCATCTCAGTCAGATGTAATAAAAGAAACATACTATCTTTATATAACCTGGGCATATACACGGTCGTGCTATATCTTCAAATGTGGGAAAATAATACAGCAGTGGCAAAACATAAGCCAAATTCATACAGTGTTTAGCAAAACGCAGTACTCCTCTATTACTATGTCTTCTATGTGAACTTGTGCTTGTGGTTGTTAAATCAGCATCTCAGTTCCGTTTGGCTTGATTGCTTTCTCCATTAATCAGATTCTTCTCCTGTTGTTCAGCTAAGGATTGCCATTTCTGCCTGTTTTTTCTACAGCCATCCAGTAAAGGGTAGCAGGCCTCTGACACATGCGTTAGGGCCTGAAATAAATTAAGAACATGTAAAACAGATCACCTTTAACAACAAAATAAGTGTTCTTAAAGATGACAATGAGAGAGACCAGAATGATTGACATAGGAGGTCTATCTATAATTGAAATTGAACTCGTGTTTTGAAGTTCAAGGAAGGCTTCCTGCTGCACATCAAACATGAACACAGTTACCTGGCACTAGTGCAGATTAGACTGAGTGGCAGTCTCCATACAGCACTTGATACATAGCTGTGGAAAGAACCGCATAAGTTTGTTGTATTATGTATGCACAAGTGACCTGTCCAGTATGCCTAGTGAAGTACTACGCATGGACTTTGTTTGCAAGCCAGTCAGTCCTCTGAATGTATAGCAAGGTTGGTCATGAGGATGACCCTGGAATGGTAATCAGACAGAGAGCAGGTGTAATCAGTGGGACCATATTCACTGACGGTGTATCAACTGATTCAGAGGAGTTCTCCCAGAAATACTTGAATTCAAGACAGCACATGAGAGATAGATTACATTTAACACTTGGTGCCTTTTAGGAATAACTG